>VUJU01001693.1:26338-50593 GCA_009835225.1 Aphis craccivora
ATCTAGTTGGTACATTGAGAAGGTAATTATTTGAAATTCCCAATAGTTCTCAAAAGAACCGGGAAAAACCAAAAAAAAAAATTAAGGAAAAACGGGAAATTTTACGCAAAACCTGTTTTCGACTAAATCGATTTTTTTATATGGTTGTAATTCAAAAACTAATCACTGTATTTATAGAACACTGAAATTTTCGATTTTTATGAGAAGTTTTTTTTTAAGTCTCAATAAAAAAATTTTGGATGGTCAAAAAAACTTGAAAATTTAATACAAGGTTCCTTATGAGTTGTTTTTATTGTAGCTAAAAAAAATTAAAAATCGTTAGTCACATTTTTTTTTTATAAGCGTTTATAGTTCAAATTTTTACGAAATCTGTTGAAAACGTGAAAATTTGAAAGTAATTTTGAAGTTGAAAAATCATAAAATTGTTTGTATTTATAACTAAGGATTAAAAATACAACACTAAGTTTTCCACAACTTTTCCTTCATGTAGCTATAGAAAAGATCGAAGCATCATTTTAGGAAAAATTTTAAGTGCGTTTGAATTTTAAATTTTTACGAAATAGCGTAACGATAATGCTAGTTATTTAGATTGGTGTTTTCTTTATATGATTTAATTTTCAAAATATTTTGACCTTTTTGAGCTATTTATAGAAGACTGCAATTTTCAATTTTTCTGAAAATTGTTTTTTTAAATGTTGATAAAATTTTTTTGGCTGAATCATAATACTTGAAAATTTAATAAAAAATTCCTCATAAGTTATTCTTATAGTGATTAAAAAATTATAAGAATACATAGGCACAATTTTTTTTTATTAGCATTTGTAGTTCAAATATTGACAAAAATTCGTCGAAACCATGAATATTTGTAAATTATTTTGTAGTTATAATTCATAAAAATTTTTTGTATAAGTAGCTAAGAGTTGAAAATTCAATACAAGATTTTCCATAAGTTCAGCTTATAATAATTATAAAAAAACTTAAATTTTGATGTATTCAGGCCATTAAAACATAAACCACATTTTTTACCAACCATTCGAAATGATATTCTAGGCTGACAAATCATCTTCGTTCAGAATCGTTTTTCGTATACAACGATACCTATCATTGGATTCAAATTTAATACTCCTATAATAAATAATAATGATCCATACGGCACCTAATGTACAGCAGAGCGATACCCACTTATTTTTTTATATCTATATTTATATTTTTAATTTAGATAAAATTTCATATTTAAAAAAATAAACATATGCATTATATATTGTTATAAGTTATAATTTATAACTTATATAGTTCAAAAAAAGGTATTTTTAGAAGCATAACAATTTTATTATTATAATAATTTATACACACAATGGTATTTTTAAATGAAATGTTTTAAGAAAAATATCAATTTGACCTACTTTATTTTCAATAGTATAATAAATTACTTTACCTAATAACAATTTAAAAAAACCTTACATGAAATATACTTAAGGCTATATTCTAACAGATCGTTTTCTCTCCTTCTCTTCTTCGTATACAATAATATATCATTGAATTCTAATTTAACACATCAATCACAGTGACCCACTCAACACCACCCAGAAATCGGAGCGGTGCCTACTTGTCTATCTTTTTTTTTTAATTTTAGTATTAATAAACTAATAACAGTATATTCCATAGACTCATAGAAGATAACCGGCTTACGTATTTTTATTAACTAATTTCTTACTAAGATTATTCTAATCATATAAAATTATTTTCACATAGATGCTGACGATTCCTAGAATGAGCAGGTTCAATATTATGTTCAAATATAAAACATTTTACATATGTTTAAAATTTCACTTCATTGTTTACAGTTTCTGTGATTTTTTAAAAAAATTAAAAAAGCGTTTTCTAAATTATATTATGATAAAACTACCAATCTGTTATAACTTGGAACAAAAAATTAATGACATTTTTGAAATACTAAAGAAGTGCGTTTAGATAATATCATTTATTTATTTGAATTGCATAATAATTAATGAGTATAATTGAATATAGAAACAATATATAAACAGAAAGCAGATTTTACGAATTTAATTAATTTAGGGTAAAAAAAAAATACATAACAAAATAATGTAAATAGATAAAATAACTAAATAATAAGTCAATTAAAATTTAAAATTTGCATTCTAATATCAGACACCAGTAGATATTGCTCGGAAGTCTCACGTTTGTACATTCCTCAACAATGTTTCATTATTTTTTACCTACTTAGTAAGTGCTTGTAATATGAAAAAATGTTCATTATAAATTATAATATCGGTCACAATCACAATCTGGAGTCTGGGTAAGCCTTCATTTATACATTGGGTATCCGTATTCTCTATGTCCGGTCTCAATTCAATTAAGAGTCAACCATTCCTCGTGAGGTAAGTTATTCCCTATGGTAGGGTGAACTGAGGGAAAATTACAGTTTGTAGTAGTTTTGTGAATCCAATGTGATGCCATCTATTCATTTCACCACAAGCATTTTGAATGCTAAAGCTAGAAATATCAAGTTCTGTAGCTGTTTCCGCAATGGGGTTTTCTTGATTTGAATCTTTATACCCTTGCGAGAATAACATCGGAAACGTGAACATTAGGCAATGTTAAATCTAAATTTCATTTATTTCTCAATTTTATGAAGGATTTTTACAACAGAGAACGGGTGTAGAAATATTATTGAATGCTGGTAGCTATTGTATCGGAGTTGAGTCGATTATTCTAATATGTTGTGATAATATAGATAATTATTTTAATTTTTACTAGGTTATTTAAATCATCGTTCTAACATACGATGCAGTGTTGTTTTGATTAAGATACATTTAATATTATATACAAATAATAATTGTTTGTTTGTTTTTTGTAAAAATAATTGATAAAACACATATTATTGTAAAAAATAGTTGAAAGAGTTTCGTATTGTTATTGGACTTTATGAATTATTATAATATAACTGTTATATCATAGCTTTACACAGATGGTTTTATACGTTACTTTTAAATGTCGAAAAAAAACACAAAAATTCAAAGTAAAATTAATACATACGCGTTTTACTCATTATGATATATATACAAAAATACATCTGAAACCTATATGTAGGAGTGTTATTGGCCCATTATTATTTTTATCATAATATTAACAAACATGTTATTATTGTATTACTACACAAATAATGACGACAATCGTTACTGCAGTATAAATCTCTTATTGAATACCATTGGCAAATACCATATTATAATAATATACAATATACTATATATAGTGTCACGTTGATATATGATGGCACTTGACATTGCTTTTGTGATGTATTACCGATAGAATATACAGAGTCATCGACAAAAGCAAATGAATATACACAACAACAAAAATTATACATTATGATAATATAAAACATGTGATTTAAAAATATTCAAGAGTGCGCTTATGTATATACGTACACAATAAAAACACGAAACATATTAAAATGTATAATGCATTGTGTGTAGATTTTGTGAATTTGTGATAGACGTTCTTTGAAAACATAAAACACTGAAAAAATTATTTTTAACTTGTTTAATGACAGAATTGAAATGTATTTATAAAATAGCGTTATTTTTTTCGTATACTCCACGATTTCCACGTATAAATTAGAAGAAATTTCATTCAAACGTAATTTATTTAATAGCGACTAAAAATGAGTACTGCTTTAACAAATTCACGAGAACACAGCAAATACGATATCGTATGCATTAATATCAACAACAAAACAACAGATCAAAATTGATTTTCATTTATCATTTAAATCATTCCATATATACATATTCTCGTCGTGTTGTAATAAACATGAAGATGAACTCGTGTTTTGGGCATCCTTGCGTAAACTTAGAAATCTTTTGTAAAACTGTCGTTATCGATAATAATTTTAACCAAGTGCCAAGAAACTCGTTTTCGTTTTATAGTCATGAAAATAAGTGACAATTGAATGATGAATCAAAACCTTGATGATATTTCTAATGTATTCTTTACAAAGTGTAACTTCGTTCTAAATGTCCTTTTTTTATACACCAGTTTAATATGTCACTTATTCCCGATTCTTTTCCGAACAAGTGGAAAGTTATGAATAATTTACTAGTGTTTTAATGTGTATTTATTTATTTATTAATTAACTTACTAACTATCGTCCTATATCAGCTATAACTTTTACTATGCCCAAATCATCTGAAAATATTCTTTACAATAAAGTTAATATGTACTTTATTTAAAAAATATTATTTATGAGCAACAGCAATATAGCATTGCTTCATGACGATTAAGTAAATCAGTAACTACTAATTTTCAATTTTTTCAACAACATGCCCTAAACGCTTTTTAATTATGTTATTAAATATGTGTTATAGAGGTACATAGATTTTTCGATAGCGTTTGATAAAATATTACTATACATTCTATTTATTCCAAGTTATTTTCTGTAGGTATAAGCGATACTTTCTACTCCTGTATGCTTCCTTCTTACCTGATACACATCAATGAGTTAAGAACCTTAAGTCATTTATGTACAAAGTTAACTCTGAAGTGCCCCAAGGCTCTCATTTTCCATCATAACGATTTAATTTACTTATTAATGATATGAAATTCGCCAACTCATATAAGCTACTTTTTGGCGACGATATGAAAATATATCTGGTAATTAAATCACCTGCTGACAGTGCCTTATTCCAAGACGATCACAATATTTTTAGTAACTGGTGTCAGTTTTACAACCTATTTTTAAATTTTGGGAAGTGTAAAATTATGACCTTTTTAAGTCACAAATCACTATTATATCTAACTATTTTTAAACAATATTGATTTTAAACGTGTTTACCTGTACAAAGACTTATTAATTTATCTTGATTATTCACTTTCTTTTAATGATTACTATATATTTATAAAAAAAGTATCTTCATGGTAAGTTAAATTATTCGTAATTTGACTCACTCCATTCACGTTTAGAAGCGACATTTGTTACGAAGCGTCAGGATTATGACGGTTTGCGAAATAAGATGATTACACATAAATATTTCATTGTTAATCATCAATCAGTAATCGAGTTCCTCTATTCTTATACGTTAGGTTTTAAAATGATATACAATTATGGGTAGTGAAGCGTTTTAGATAACACACATAACTGTTTCCCCTACTTGATTAATCACTAGTTATATATAAACATAGAACAATATCACACCCTTGTTCAGAAGTCGGCCTCCTGGGTGACACTTCTAAACGTACGAGTATAAATTAAGTATATATTTCAATAATCCACCTACGTTAAAAATACTCACTGTTTACTTGTTAGATCGTTATTTGATTATTGCTCTGTTATCTGGTAGGTATCTAGAGGCTGCAGCTACTCATCAAACTTATAATAAACCATTGTTTAAATATCATAAATAAATATACAGTTGAAAAATTAATAATCGACGCAATATTATTAAAATGCAATAATTAATAATAGTTTTATGTTTTTTTCGGAACCAAAATAGCTAAATAAATTGCAATATTTAAAACAGTATTTATTTGTATTCATTTATGAGGACTTAGAACCTCAAAAAGTTATTCTGACATGTGAATTAAATTATATTTCCGAAACAAGAATGAAAAAAAAATAATAGTGATACAATATTAAATTTTATAATTTGGTCAATAACGGTAGTCTTTGAATTGAATTGAAACTTTTGTAAACAATAAATATGTCTACAACAATGAATTTCGAAAATAAACTAACTAACAAAATTAATTACATGCATTCACGAAGTTGGAGTATTGAGTAGCGTGATAATAACTTACTGTTTTGTATAGTTATAAATTAATTAAATTTTTTATGATTCCAAAGCGTATTGAACAGTTATTAATTTTAGTTAAAAACTCAAAGCTTTCAAATTACGTGTACAAATTTTATCTGTACAATATTAGTGCATTGATGCAAACACACAGCTATTAAGAACGTAGTCCACAAAATATATTCTACTAATCAGAATATTGTTTAGAAAAAATAATACCACATAAAAAATATTATTTAAATAGTGAAACGATTAACAACGTATAATTTGATAATCTAAAATAAAAAAAACTGATTATCACAAAGAGATGAAACATAAGTGCTAATAACCTACTTGTACACAGTATATATAGATCTAGGTAGGTCGCTTCGAAGTGATTATATTTTAATTCCTATATATTATTTATATAAAATTTTTTATTGTATTACCTATATAAATAATAAATATTAAAAACACTGAAAATTTTTCGCACTATGTTAATACCTTGTAAATATTGTTTACATTGTTTTTATATCGCAAAAAAGCTTTTGTAATGGAACAAAAAAGTTACTCTTTGGTTGAATATTTAATATGAAAACACAGCTACGTGATCCAATTTATTTTAAGCATAATATATCTCATATACAGCTAATTGACTTAAATGTTTTATACCTCATTAATATTATATGAGTGTTATACTATATTACATATTGGCCAATTTTAAGACCAGGTGAATAATCATAAGCGTACGGTTTGGTTACATACCTATTATTATTGTAGTAATAATAAAAAAAAAAGGGTGTAATTTTCAGTGGTTGGTGAAAAGGATGGTTTATGTTTTGAATGGCCTGAATACATCAAAATTTAAGTTTTTTTATAATTATTATCAGCTAAACTTATGGAAAATCTTGTATTAAATTTTCAACTCTTAGCTACTTATACAAAAATTTGTATAAATTATAACTACAAAATAATTTGCAATATTCATGGTTTTGACGAATTTTTGTCAATATTTGAACTTCAAATGCTAATAAAAAAAAATTGTGCCTATGTATTCTTATAATTTTTTAATCACTATAGGAATAACTTATGAGGAACTTTGTATTAAATTTTCAAGTATTTTGATAGGGACAAAAAAATTTTATCGACACTTCAAAAAAAAAATTTCAGAAAATTTGAAAATTTCAGTTTTTTATAAATAGCTCAAAAAAAGTTAAAATATTTTGAAAATTAAATCACGTAAAGAAAACGCTAATCCTTATAACTGGTAAAATTTTCAAATATTTACGAATTATACTTTTTGAATAATAACAAATAATTAAAATCGTTTATAGAAAATTTAACTTTATATAGATAACACCGACATAAACATTTGGTAAAAATGTCAAGTATTAACAGTGATTAGCTTTTGATTTACAACCATATAAAAAATCGATTTGGTCGAAAACTGATTTTGCGTAAAAATTCCTGTTTTTCTGTTACTTTTTTAGGGTTTTTTTTCCTTACGCTTTTGAAAACTATTGGACATTTTTTACTTTTGACCCCCCAAAGTACCGACTAGATTCACTTTCCTATCAGAAACAGGGCCCACTTTTTAAAATCGAAGCTCTTTTACTGCTCCAAAACGTGGTTACAGACACAAAAAAAAACACACATCATTGTAAAATCAATACATTCATCACTTCGTTCAGAATCTAAAATTTATAAGTAAATGTGATGAATTTATAGTAAATATATTGTATTTATGTCATTTCATCATATTTTGTAATAATTCATACTAAAAACAAATCCCTGTTAAATTAACTAAACGGTTTTTAAAAATATTTATTTGTCATGAAACTATCAAACAAATTAATGATTCAATGTACGAATAATGATTGTATTATTGTTTAACCATTTCGCGATAATATAAATGTACTAATGTTTTTGATGTACTTAGATGAATCATGTGTCTGAGTAAAAGTTTATCTTTACAAAAGATAAATCCAAACATGACTGGACCTAACATCTCCTCGGTCACCTCAGCACATGTAAATTATAAACTGTACCATCATTATACACATTTAAAAAGTAACCATATCATCAAATAAGTCTAATTATAAGTAATAAATCATAATCATGAAGTCGTAGTCTTTTAAATTTTATAAATCGGATTAAAAATATCTAATATTTCGTTAAATCAGTTTACATAAATAAAAAAAAATTCAATTCAACTGACTAATAAACAAAAAACCAAAATAAGATAGCCAGAGACTTAGAGTATTATCATAATACCTCTATACTGAAATTGTTGTAGGGTATTGTGGGTTTTTTTTTTAAATCACGTTTTAATGATGAGCTCACGCGGGGTGTTTGTTTCTACAAATGAAAATGGAATATTTTTTGTACATACATTACAAATATGGTCATGTGAAATGGTCGCAATTTCTTTTTTTATGCAATTTATTGTACGATACAAAACTAGAATTTGACTAAATTTGTCTTCCTTAATAGCTAGCTCATAATATAACCTTAATAAATATAATATTATGCATACTGAATTACAGAAAGTGATAGATATTATTATCTAGAATTATCATCATCTTATCATACATAATCATATACCTCGGACTCATAAAAACGTTATCGGATTTATTATTATGTCGTTATAGTTAATGGTCTGATATTTCGTATTACGCTTTCTGTTATTAGTTTATTACAACTACAACTATAGAGCCAAGGTTTTATGGCGCCTATTATAAGGGTTAATATTGACCAATTCATCTGAAAATATTTTTGTATGCATTTTTCGAAGAAATTAGGGATACACTAAATTAAAGGTATAATAATATAATATATTATGATATATATTTACGTATACATAACGCACATAATAATATATTACGAGCATTTCCACCAGTAGATTATCGTTAAAATATAGCACCGTCATATTGCGAGTACGATTATGTGTTTGTGTGTGTGTCGCGGTCATGTGCTCTCCATCGTCAAAAGCTTCAACGGCAGTTAGATCCCGTTTACGGACGTGGTTCTGAAACATTTAAGATAATACGATGGTTAGGAGCTGAACGGCCAGGTGCATTGTCATAATGAATTACGTACATATAAAGGTATGTAGTGCGTGTGTGTGTGTGTGTGTATTTAATATTATATATTATACAATAGTTTTGTGTATGTATAAACCTTTGTGGTCCATTTATGTTGTATTATATTATCTACTGGCGGTATTATCCGGCTTTACCGGGATTACTGTATCTATTTAACGTGTACATACACAGACACATAAAATCATAAATTTTGATTTTGCTTTTTTTTCCAACGAAGTGAAACAATATCGATGTTTACTATATAATATTATTAACGTACTTCTGTGAAGGCCACATAAATAATAAGTTACGTTCGAATTATTATAATATTAAACTGTTCATTTTGTTCAGAAATGTATTTAGAGTTACTGAGAAAACAAACAAAAATAAACATTACCAGAACATCAAGGTTTTAATATGAATATAAAAAATTAATAATATCCATAACGTGTACAATTGTGGAAGACAGATATTATGGTGTTAACGTGCGATTCATGGTAGGTCAAAACCGTATACAACGAAATTTGTCTTCTCTACTTATTACAAAATAGTTGTAAATGTTTAAAATGAAGGCAATTTAAACTGAAATACGTGTAGTAGACTTTTTAGAGTTAGTCCAAAACTTAAGATAAATATAATCGTACCAAAAGTTCTAGTTTATATAAAATTACAAATAACCTTATTTAATTTGTCTGTAATAATAATAGATGCATGCATGTGTCGATGTATTTAGGACTTTATGCTCAATTATAAATAAAATACCTGTAGATACAATTGAAAGTTGCCGTAAATTGAAAAAAGCGTTTTTTTTTTTTTAACAATATGGATTTGAATTATGTGAGTGATGAAATTAGATTTGTAAAATTCCAACTTCGAAGGCTGCATATGATAGCAATGTAAATTAATTATTATTTTTTATTACTTACATAATAATTTAATATTTATACATTTTCAGACTTATTTTTTTACACAGAAATTATGATTTTAATAAAATAATATTAATACCAAATATAATTTTCTAAATCTATTTTTTTTAATCATAAATTTTACTTGAAAATAAAGATTCAAAAAGCAAACCTACTCGAATGCGAAAAAATATTGATATCTATTAAAATGATATATATCACACTGTTCTTTTTATATATTCAACATCACTGAGAAATATTAATTATATGGTGCTAAGTATGAAAAAAATTATACATTGTGGTTTAAGGTTAAAACTTTGCGTACGTTAATATTGTATTATTAATTTTTTCGTTATTATCATTTATAGTAATAATTAGAAAAAAATCGAAATTTGTAAGAATGACATTGTCGAAAATCGAAACAATACATTTTTTATTTTACTTATCAACGATGTCTAAACGTATATAAATTATGCAATATACTATACACGACATACCCTTTTTTAATCATCCTAAATATAAATACTTATATATATAAATTATAAATATGTATTTACTTTTCAAACTAAATATAACTTAAATCTGTTCCTATGTATTCATTATTTTTATCAGCCCTACTGCAGTTTGATGAAATTTTAGGTAAATCAAAAAATGCAAAAATAAAAAAGAAGATTGCTTGTATAACATAAAATTTAATAGGATTGAAAGAAGTATTTTAGTCGTATTTTAAGTATCCCGGTTCAGATCATATATTACAACTTAAAACGACATTAATTTTTATTTTCATAAATATAGATAACTTATAAAGGTCAGCCATGTATGGAAAACAAATAATTATATTTTATTATATTATTTTAAGTCTTTGTAGTAAATAATAATGCAATCTATAATTTTCTCAATATTATTTTTTACCAAAATCAAAATTAACATTTTATGTATATTAATTTTCGTGTGCATCAGTTTAAACACAAATATCATCGAATCTAAGGTTAACAAGCTATATAATATTAACTGCGTCATGTATTTATTGTGTCGATAACATCACATTTCGCTTTTCGACATGATACATCTACCTGCGATTAGTTTTAACAAGGAAACGCATACGACCGTAAAATTAAAGTAATTTATACGTATAGATAGCTTTCTTTTATAGTTTTAGTTTGTTGGTACATAAAACGACACAATACTATACTCATTTCGTTTTGATTAAATACATTATTTTTAGTGTCCAACTTGTAAACAGGGTAAACCATGATTCTCTCGAGTCCAAATGTACTGAAATTTATGGTCTTAACGTTTCCAACGATCATAGCCGTTGTTGATAACACACCTCATATTATAACCTACGAAACTACTGAGGAATACACAATATTATCAAATATTTGGTTTAATTTTGTAATACAAGATCTATAATTTCTTAATTTGCGTCATACGTTATACGTATAATAATAATATTTGAAAAACACATACTTGGATATTAACAATTTTTGTTTGGTTCGGAATCACTTTTACACCCATGATTTTACTAATTCGTTCAATTTGAAGAAGAATTGTGTAGGTATTAGAACAAAATTATCTAATTAAACTCAAATTTTGATTAGGTAATTATTATGTCTTTTATTGTTTCTTATATATTTTAGTTTAGTTAACTCCTGTCCCTAAAACAATCGTATTACATTTTGTTTCCACAAACAATATCTACTACCTACTGATTACTATTTAGTATTTTTTTTTCAATTAATTAAGTATTCACTGTTCTGTAACAGAGAAATTTTTCATGAATGGACAGGCTACATCGCATTGTGTTATTGTTGAAAACATTTCACGACAAATGTGAACTTCTCAGTCGATGATGTTTGATAATAATAATGGTTGTGAACGGCTGAACCGCAACAGAGCGATTTGGCATACATTTTAGAAGGAACGACGTTATAATTCATAACGATCATCTGTGATTTAACGACAATCCGGAAACTGGAAAACGGAATACGGTATTTGTGTCAAAGTTCTAATTCACCTAATATAATATAATATATATATATTATTATCTTTCCGGTTATTATCAGTGCGACGTCAACGATAAAAAGTTATGATAAATGTGTTGATTAAAATAACGACTTTCAAACATATATTTTATATATTATATATATATAGCTATAATAAGTTGGGACATACGTGTTTGCTACAAATGATGCAGTAAAAAACAAGAGCACATTGCACCTATTAAAAACTATAGCTAATATATGATAATAAAAAATAAATTATAATAGTCTATTTGTTAAAATTGTTTTAATAATAAACATAGGTGCAACAGCTACCTCTTCTTCATTTTTAATCATCGCTGTATAGTTTTAACCATTTAACATAAAATTATTCAAATTTAAAACATGTAAACAAGTACCTAAATCCATTTCATATTATACCATTACTAGCTGTCACCCTCGTGCTCCACCCCCCGTAGATAGTTGTTTGCAAATTGTGGGGCTCTCTCTTTGTCTTATAGTAATTTTGACCATAAAATGCTATAAAGTGTACATATCTACGTACAATAATAATAATTTAACTTATTGTAAATTCTCATAAAATATATACTTATAGATAATAAAAACAATTTTTTTCTCACATTAATATTATTATTATTACACCCGGGAAATATATTATACAATAATATTATAACGTCGTTAAATGAATAAAAACAATAATGAATAATGATTACTAAACATTGGGAATGGCGTTCTGTGGGTCATCACATCATACAACCAATCAGCGCCCTACTGACTTACTATATACTACTCTTCTATTGGTTACTATTATTATTGGATGTGTTTTTACTTATCTTAAATTACTTGAATCTCAAGATTAAGTACATCAGTCGTAGTTAAAACGCAGTGATCTATACTTCAAACGCCGCAGGACCGTTCAAAGCACCTACCAGTTCTCCAACCCATATATGTCGACAATAATAATTGATTCATCGTCGATTCTATATACATATTCTGAGATGGGTGGTGGGCAATTGCTTAACTATACGCTTTAAACAGTTATTTTAATATATTATAATATATCATACATCTACATCGAAATTCGAATTTTACAGGAGAGACACAAAACTTATTATGTTCCCTTTTCGAAATAAACAAAATAAAGATAGGTATACACATACTGTTACTATAACAGAAACACGTGGAAATGTTTTGTTTTCCCACCAAATAGTGTGTTTAGATACAAGTAACATATTTCTGTAAAAATCTGAAAATGTCAAAATATTGGACATATCCTTTAACAAATGTGGTACTAAAACCTCAAGAAAACTGTCAGGTATAACAATAAAAAATTTGATGACGATACGTTGAACGGTGTGGATTTGTATGAGTGACAAAAAACTAGGACTTGCTTTTATAGTATAGATTACACGTGTTATTTTTAACATCATTCGTTTCCAAAGTTTTATCTAATATAAGGAATTGTTTACTATTTAATAATATAATAATCTTACAAAATAGCATAATGAATTAATTACAGATTCATAACGTGGACAGAAAATTAAAACACATTTATCACTTAAAATAGAATCGTATCAAGTCATTTTTAGTGTATATTAAGTGCACGTAATCCATTAAAATATTATACATAAAATTAAAAATTCCAATACATTAAAAGTATTAAAAGTATAAATAATTTTAATAAAAATAAACTTCAAATTTATTTGCGTTCGTAGATTCCAGTCTGTATTAGTGGCAGTACACTATTTAAGTATTTAATATCATATTAACCTATATCGTACTTTGTGTTATACTATTATAACAGTTATAATAGTATAATACATATTTTAATTTGAGTAAACGCTTTATCTGAAATAAAAACAACTCAAAAACGTTACGTTAATACAATTGTCACCATTAATGCTGAAATTATAAATTATAAATTTAATTTAATTTCAATTAATATAAATTAAAATAATAAATATAACGCATTATTATAATATTATATCATCAATGATTCAATTATAGGTGATTGTGTGTTAGTGTTATATCATATTGATATTGGCTAAAAATATTTTATTCAAACTTGAAAAAAAAATCAACAAATGTGTCTTAAAATATTCATTTTGTATAAAATATATAAATTTATATTTTACATATTTTGTTTGATAATATACATTCCCGATGGAACCTATTCAACCTTGAAAGTTTTGAAAAACTATGAATGAAATAATGTTTATTTTATGTGTACAAACTTATAGTTTACAATATTATACATTATTCACTATAATATACTGTACCTGTATGTGTATCGACTTGATACATCATTACACTTACAGACTGTAATTCTTCAGAAGTCAAAACTTCTTTTATTATGCACTAAAAAATCGAACATATTATTTAAATTTAAACTCATTTCATGAGTGTTTCTAAATTGCGTTATTTCTGAATTATTACCTATAATACAATTACATTTGATATTTTTAGAATATTGTGTTGTGTTATGGTTCTTGACTACCGTTTAGTATTATTATTATACAGTTAAACCACAATAGTAAGAAACCCTTGAAGGTTAAAAAATAAAAATGTGAGCCAATAGGTACGCTAGGCTGTGTACTCGTAGTATGCATATGTTAAGTGGTCATTGTACTGGATGTATTGTTTAAAAATTCAATGATTTATCAAAAAAACCATTCTGTTAAGAAACTTATGATATTTAGTATTACCTATATTTAAAGTGAAATCATTAATTTATTTATTCGTATTATAATAAATTAATTTAAATGTTGCTAAAAACATTGTATTTAGTATTTACTTATTTACTTATTTTATTATTAATATCCAATAACTATAATAATATATTTTTATAATTTATATTATATTATTTTTATTTAATTTTAAGTTATTATCATAATTATTCGTTATTCCAGTAGTTATTTATTTATCTACGTTTATCAACAATACAATAAATGCAATGTTTTTGGTTTAAATTAATTCAATCTACTATATTATGTGTAATAAAATAAATTACTTCAACTAATAGCAATGTAAAAAACATTACAAGATATATATTTATATATACTTATTAGATATAATAGATCGTCTTCTCTAAAAATCGTTACACATATATTATAATGTTTATATAATTGAATTCAGATCTAATACATCCATTACAGTGAACTGTAGGTGTTATGAACTACTCGATACCTACTGTACAGTAAAGTGGATACCACTTTCTCACCTCCCTCAAAGTATTAGCAAGATTCACGTTCTTATCAGAAAAGCTATTGAAGTTGAAAATTGAAGCAATTTTGTTATTATAAAGCGTATTCAGTAAAAAAAACACAATACATCACTCATTCACTTCGATCAGTGTTAAAAATTCGTATTGTAGAGAAATTCGTCGAACAGAATTATATTAGTTTAAATTCAATTTTATTAAGGTTCTCAAAAAGTGTTTCGTTAATCATAAAATGTTTTTATATAATATGAAATTTTTATTATGTATATTATTTTATAGCTTCATCATAAATCTATTTAATACCAGCTGTTAGTAATTAACTAAATTATAATTTTAATACTAAAAAATAATTTTATTATGTTGAGGTTTTCTTTTTAATATAATAATTTATAATGACCGCTAACTGCAATCAGAAGTTTCAAGGTTAATTTAACTTCTTGAAATTCAATAACTGTTGCATGAACAATTTTGATATCTTCTGAGTTTTAATTTAATCTAAGTATATTAATTTTATTAGATACCAACGATACCGTTAAATATAATTTATACTCATAAAACTACTTATTTTATAATAAATTATAAATATTATTATACACATAATATACGATATATGAAACTTTTTTTTTATAGTACAATATATTATTCTAGTAATAACATGAATAACCTGGTATTACTTTAAAGACAAAGAATTACATATATATTTTAAAAAATTTCGACAGCAAAAAATATAGTATTCAATATGTTTATAATAATCACATTATGTATGCATTTTGTTATAAAGGAAGGTAATATAAATTATAGTGAACGCAAATCAGAAAATGATTTAAAAATACAATTTATTTATAATTTAATCGAAAATAAATTTACATCTGCACATTAACCTTGGTTTGACCCCATAAATATGTAACAATATTATCATTATTTACTACTTATAAAATAACCTAAACAGTAAACATGCTGTATAAAAAAATAAAAAAAAACATATATTTTTATTTTCCTTGACGTCCACCAAGCCAAGTTGGCATAACATTATATTCGATAACATAATATTATTATATTATATTTGTTTTTCATATAACATAATTCTTAATATTATAAATAGTGAATTTATGTTACGTCAATTAATATTTTTAATCTCGATCGATCATTATCACTGTCTAATCTGTTACTCGCTGATTTTCAATACATTTTCACCTACATACTTGTAATTATTTAGGTTTGAAATTAAAAAATCTAATTTATCTTAATATTTTACTTAGTAAATTTGAAACTTTTTTGATAGTAAATACTTACAAAGCATTAAAATCTTTTAAAACTACTAAATGATGTCACATCAATTAATAAATATAGTTATATTATGTGTTTCAAATTTTTAGCACAAAAATCACTTAAACATTATTAATGAATCTAACAAAAACACCGTGAGTGTATTTTTGTTTCGTTATTCGTGTGTACAAAAAAAATAACAAAATTTGATGAATACATCTGACAAACTCTTACAATGTAATTTTGAAGTAAAATGTAACTAATTAAAGTAGTTTCTATTTGGGAAAAAAATGGTTGCTTTAATAATAAAATATCAGTATATTATGATGCGTTCAAAATCAGTTATTAATAATATCCTGACCTAATTATGATATTTATTATGCGCTTTATATTATCTCATACAACCACCCGATAACGATCGGTGGATACATACATTATGAATTTCAGCTATGGCGTTTAAGCCCAGCTTTTTTTTTGTATCTGTTTATTATATTATACTTAAATAATACCATCAAACTATGAATTATATAATATTATGTAAATATGATATTTTGTGGTTTTGTACTATATATAAACGGAGCTCTCGAGTGTATACTTATAACAAACTCGAACCACTTTGTGCATCATCATAACTCCGCGTAATTATATATATATAGATTATAATATACATTAGTAAACATTAATTATATCTTACTGTTGAGCAAAATATATTGGTTAGGACGATTAAGTTAAATATGAAATAGCATTTTTTAGTGATGATTTTAAAATATTTTGGAAACATTTTAAAAACACTCTCATCTCCCCTATGATTTTAAAATGTTACTGAAATATATCTTGGAACATTATCATTTTCAAAATATGTTGCGTTAGGTAGTATGTGATTATTACGAGTTCACCACGGTGCATAATATTATAATATTATATGTTTACATACATAGTACATACTTATATTGTATTCACTGTAGCCGTTATACGCGATATAGGAACACCAATAAATAAGTGCGAAATCGTTTTATGTAACTTATTTTCGTTGGTTTTCTCAGATATCCCGATACAGCCACGAATCGATGGAAAGACCGTCGGTGGAAATGGACGAAATCGTACGAGTCAGGTAAATAGAACGCGATCGAACGATCGACCGTATGTCTGTATCAATATTATAAAATGAATTCATTTAATATTGTATTTGCATATCGTTAATTTTACCCGACAATTGTAGCTATAATGTCAGTTTGCGCAGAGGTGATGATTGCCGAGTTTCACTAAAGCGCGAGAATAAAACTGCGCAGACGCTGTCCATAGTGGTCGGCGGATTCATCGCCTGCTGGCTACTGTTTTTCATCGTGTATCTGATTACGCCATTTTTGCCGGCGGGGACCATACCAGAGGACATGATGAAGTGGCTCACGTGGCTGGGTGAGCGCTATAAAATTTACTGATACTATATTTTTCAATTTGTGTGATGGTCATTGCCGCGGGTCAGCAACGCTATACATCAACGCCAATTGTGGAATTGGTATCGTGTTAATATAATGACATTGCATACCTAATATATAATTTAATTAACACAACGTTGGTTAATATATTAATATAATCCAGTTTGGGACAAGTGTAAGGTTTTTTTTCGTTTTAGTCCTTAGTCTCAAACTGCAATTATCAGGTACAAAACAGAATTTCAAAAGAAAAAAATTTCAATTTTATTCACTATTATTTTCCTTTTTTTTTATATATATGTATATATAAAAACTATTGTAGGAGACATACCTG
The DNA here is from genome assembly GCA_009835225.1 of Aphis craccivora. Classification (NCBI taxonomy): domain Eukaryota; kingdom Metazoa; phylum Arthropoda; class Insecta; order Hemiptera; family Aphididae; genus Aphis; species Aphis craccivora. Next base: position 44,372 of record VUJU01001693.1, read on the forward strand.
GGTACATACATTTATTGCCAACTCGATATTTTAAGGAGGGTTGTATTAATAATTTGTTTCTTAAAATTACGGTGGACAGGGTATTTTGTAGTTTTATTCATTTTCAAAAAGATAGACATTTCTAGTAAGAGAAAAATATTTCACTTAATTTACTTAAGCATTAATAACTTTATTTAGATACCTACTTAATATATATAGGCTGGCTATAGAGGTGTATACATTTATTTGACATTTAACTAGTATAAAATTGCTATATTTTAAAGTTTTACTAAAGCGATATTTCCTTAACTAGCATGTCACTATCGGCACCCAACTTATTGATGCTATTAGCGTATTATTATTATCCAATACATGAAACGGAAATTTTAATTTCCTAAGTGTAATATGAAGTATTCTTCCAAATTTATTTTTATATAAACAATTCTATGAAAAACCGCTATTACATAACAAAAAGCGCTGCTCACAACTGCCGTAGAAGTTACTTGATTTGTTACAAATGTAATAAAATAATAATATTATTTACAATACAATAAAATAATTTTTATATATTATTTTAAATATTTTATTTCGTTTTATTTATACTTGATACTTCGTTACTATATTTAAGTAAATTTATCATTTTTATTGAAAATAGTGTAAAAGTAAACACATTTAATATGAATGGTAAAATTAAATTATTATTATTTACGATTTTTTATAAAATAAAATTAAGATCTTATAATTGTATATTTTTATTCGTTGAATATTGGTCCCTAAAATAAGGGTGAAATTTTATAAGTGCTTCCAACCCCAAATTCTATATACAACCTTGAGTGGAAAATGAAGGACAATGATAACTGATATTTCAACCAAATGAATAAATTTCATATGCAATAGAAATTATAAACTTACAATTTATAATTTCATTTTTTTTTTTTATTTATTTTTTTTTTTTACTGTACTATAATCTTTTTATGGTTATAAATGTGTCTATTTCATACATTACTTATAACTTAACCATTTGTACTTTAATAACAGGGAATTAAATTTAAAATAATTGTATAAGTAAATACTTTATCAAAGTTTGATTTTTCGGTTGTATCCTAATTTCTTCTATTGTAGGATTTATCGATTACTAATAATAATAATGTTGTTTGAATTTTAAATATAATTAAATACCTATTGAATACAAATATTACATTACCAGCTAAAATGATGAGGATGCACATAGTGAAATGATCTAAACAAGCAAAATCCGACTTACAACATCAGTATGACAACGAATTGAAATTAGTGGATAGAGATAATTGAAGCTCGGTAAAAGATCTTATTAATTGTAAAAGAAGAAGATAAGACGGCGCATTGTATAGGCAATTTAAGTACATGAGTACATTAATTGAGAGATAAAGTAGGTATTAGATACTTTTTAAGTATTTTTAAGTTGTAGGTAAACTATGTAACTAAATACATACACGAGTAATATTATTGTAATTTTTATTATAAGCCATAGGTTAATATTATATTTAGGTTAATATTATTATTAGTATATTCTAAAGAAAAACAAATATTAATAATAATTCTAATAAAATATTAAATTTAAATCACAATTAGTTTTTCACAATTCAGCTTTTAACGACTAGTTCAGTACTCTCACGAGAACAAGACGTTATGTATTTAATGTTCCAATGAAGTGAACAATTATTCTACAATCAACCAAATAATGGCATCGATTTTAAGTTTAAAATTGTATATTTTTGAACGTCATTCTAGTAAGTTATTATGGTACTAAATACACAACTCACGCCATTTTATGCATTATATGTATTTTTGATATTATGACTTATATTATTGTTAATAAGTTACAAACTAATGATATTTATTCCTTAAAAATGTCTTGTGTAATCAACATCATAAAATAATTTCCAAAAATACATAGAAAAAACATGCGCCGAGTTTAAAAATTGCAACATTATTATTAATAGGTAGGTAATAACAGAAATCTATTGTATTTAAAAATTACGTATTACTTGAGATTTTTTTTATATTATAGAGTGGACTGGACAAAAGGTAGTTCCGAACAAAATTTAATTTAAATATCGACAACAAAATTAAAAATTATTTCTATTTAATACACGTAATATATTATACAGAATTATTAATCAATAATAAATCACCACTTTTAGATTGACATTTAATGTTATTTATATATCTAATCATATTTTTATTTTTATGTTTTTTTACATACAAAATTGGTTTTACTTCATTGTATTATACGTAAAGACGATTTATTATTAAAACCTTAAGTTAGTAAGTAAGTAAATTATTATACCCTACTCTCTTTCCCCTCGTGTGGCAAACTTATCAACTCTAACACAAATTAACATTTCAATCAATCATTGGAAATCACTATAATAAAGTAATAATTAATATAATTTTATTATTACCTATAACAAACTATACAATTTCTATACACATTTGGCATCGATAATTTAAAAATTCCTGTATGGAAATATTACTATCTTCGTTTTGGAACAATATTTAAGGTCCTTATGTATTAACTGCATATATTTATCTCGAAAGCCACAATTTTGAATAATAATACCTATACGTATTTATAGGTATATTCACGTGAAATACGCTAATTACTCTAAATACTCGTACGTATTCGTAGTAAAGATATAAAGGTATAGAGATGAATAACCAGCGGAAGCAATATAAATTTCAAACGTTTCTATCTCAAAGCAGTGCTTAATAATAATATCCATATCAGCTAGCTCCTTTTTCATCTCTATTATATAATAGTTTAAAGTTTAAACATCCATGTAACATAAACAATTACAGATTACACATTGTTATAATAATAGTTATTCATGCCGAAAATCTTACATTTCGTAAAATCAAATAAAAACTCTTAAGACAATTATTTTTATTCGCATACTCGTCAGATTTTTCAAATGATAATATTTATATATTTATTTATTATCTGTTAATGCTTCTAAAGTGATTATTAATCGCTTTTTAGTCTACTTTTAAATTAGATACGGATTATTAGTAAAAATTAAAACTAACATTATTTACAATTATTGTCTTAATTGTAACGATACCTATATTATAATGTAAATAACTAAACATATACTCATCCCCATTTTATGAATTAATAATATTATGCTGTGCATTTATTTAAATTCTTAATTCTGAAATTCATAAATATAATATACAAACACCTAAAGATAGTACTTTAAAATACTTAAATCTTGGATGCTATTTGAGAGGTGTCCTATAAAGTATGTATACCACCCTACTTAATTATCAAATGTAGATATTTTTTTTTAGAAAAAACTAAAACATTTAATCTTAAATTTAAAAGAGTACATAGTTTATAAAAGTTATAACTTTGTATGAACGAGAACTAGAAAAAATACAATACTTATATCTTATATGTAATATATGTAATATAACATTATAAATCTCCACAAGACATTCTTTTTACAAAATCTGAGTACCTATTGAAAAATACGATCATTATAATATTGTAATTTCAACAGTCTTGAAAATTTAAGTTTAAATAAATGTGTATAGATTATCAAATGATAATATAATGGTCGTGGTATGTAGTCGTATTCGGAAATATCATACCTCAGTAAAAACTAAAAATTATATTATACATAATTTAATTTAGAGAAAATGAGACGATTTTATTTTACTGACAAATCCTGGACATTATTGATATTTGGTGTTAATGCAACCGTTAATGATAATATTGATTGAAGTATTTAGAATATTATATGATATGCAACTGTCGTACGATTATACGTTATACCATGACTCGTGAGCCATTAAAATCCGGTCATTGCGTACGACTAATTCGTCTACCGTGGAAGAGTTGTGTTCGAAATTATGTAAAACAATTAATTCTGGTGTATTGCCATTAAATCTGAATGATTTTTTTAGTGTGATTAATATTTCCTATTAAAATTTACATCGAAACATGAATAATTCAAACGATTGTTAACATATTTTACATAAAATAATGTATATATCTACCTGATTCATTTTTGCTATACAAAATAAAGTAGTAGTCATTCCATTTTTATTTCGTATTCTTCGCGAATATTGTATAAATGCCATCATGTTTCGCGAGATAAAATGTGTTTGTCTTTTTGGCTTTTATAAGAGGCTGAAACAACTACAGTTGTAGCTTTAAACAAGCTGCTAAAATATATGTTTCCACATTCCATCGTCGTTCACGCTCGTATACAGACCGTGCGATATAATTTATATATTATGTACGTATGAATTTTTTTGAGCGCAAAACATTTTATATTTTTTGACGAGAGACATATACCTATTTATCCTGCTTATATTTATATAGTTCATTTTTTTCACGCAAATTTCGCGCAATAAATGTATTTTGGAGGAGGGGGGGAACGCACGTAAATAAACATCAGCATACACAATTATCTGAGTTCTTTTCTCCCAGTAAAAAGAAAAATGATATTGTTTTACAATAATATTCTTCAGTTCACATTTGAGAACGAATTACAAAATACAAAGTTACCGATTTTCCTACAAATATATGTATTGTATTATATTATAGTTAAACGATTTGATCATTTACACTCACTTCATTCCTTCGATTTGTATTCGTTTCAAAAACGTCAACAACAGAGGTACCCACCTACACTTTATATTTTAAGTTGCCATGGCCATTGAAAACAATTGAAATACATGAATGTATATTATAATATTATATAAGGGTTTAAAATTACATTACTAAAAAAACAAACAAAAAAAAAGTATTGAAATTTTCTTCTAAGAAATCGCGATTTGATTTCAACAATAATATACATATAATATAATATAAAATATGTTATATATTTATAGGTATCTATGTACAAATACTTTTACGATTTAGTAATAAAACTGATGTGAATTTTAAAGCCACTAGCAAAATATATAAATCCAAACTATACTGCGACATGTAGAATATTACATCAACCACAGACTGATGATAATGATTTAATATATATTTCCAGGTAAAGTAAATAAAAAAGGGTATTGGAATAAAATCAGGAACCATTTCTGGAATCATACAACTATTATTAATTAAATTTGATACTGACAATAATCCTTGCCAAGTGCATTCGAATAAATATAAAATATATCAAATAATATTTATACGTTTCACATAATTTGTTTTCGTTTAAACATTTTATGACGTCATTGAAATTGTTATAAATCGATAAATATTGATAAGATCGTGAATAAAATTTAAAGGACTGAAAATTAAAAATAACTTTTAAACGTAATGCAATTATCCACTAAGATCATTTAATTTAAAATAACAAAAGTAATATACATTTATAAATACCTTTGTTTGAATAAGAAAAGTACAACTTCTACAAGAAAATTATATGATTTTTATCAGTCTCGACAGCATATAGACTATTAAAATATTAAAAATATTTGAAAAAAATAATATTTTGTATCGTCGTTATATTATAACACCAAACCTTCTAATTTTTAAAATATAATTTAGTGGTGTATGCAATAGCATTACTATAACGTAATCAAAACAAAGTTGATAAAAATTTATTTCTTCAACAAAGTCGGTAATCAAAAACATACTAATTCACAGCAAATACCTGCAAATTCAAATATATTTATACAACTGGTGTTCCTGAACCTTTTTGCAATCGTGAACCACCCGATGGCTTATTAAATAGGAATATAGACTATTTTGGTAGACAAGCAGTTGAGATTCACTGAATGATATACCATAGAACTGTGAGTGAAACGAAAAAACTATGCTGTTAGGTATTTCAGTTTGGAATGCATTTAATGTGTTGATGTCCATTAATATAGTTTGGCACTTGTTTGCGAAAAAAAATGGAAGAAAAATGTAGAATGTCCATTGCAATAATTCGCGTACTTCGGTTATTCGACTGAAATGAAACAAATGCTAGGAACCTACATCATATCATTGCATTTGAACGTTTTTACAAAATGAGAAATAAATAATATGTTTTTATTATACCTGTTAGGTATTGCCTGTTACTATGTACATTATAATGTATAACAATATATAATGTTTTTATACCTATCCTATTATTACATGTTTCACAGCATACATTGGAAAATATTAATGGTTTATGTTTATTTACATGCATAATTGGTAATCCGTCGGGTATATAGGAAGGAAGAGAGTTTAGTGGAAAATCGTAAAGTTAATAGTTAAAGAGA
>VUJU01001694.1:0-17724 GCA_009835225.1 Aphis craccivora
TTTTTTCGTTAACTCGTTAAGTTAACTTTGAAAAAAAAGTAACTTAACTCAATTTAAAGTTAAAATTTTTTAATTTTCAAAATAAAAAATTCCAAACACATAATAATGTTTATTAGATAATTTTTCTTTATGCACAAGAAAATTACGGGGGAAATTTAAAATCATACATTAAAGTATTAACTAGCTATCAAAAAACCTACTTTTCTAAAAATACTATTCAAAAATTTGCATTATTGTTTGGACTAATATTAACTTAATTCAAATATTTTTGAATAAAATTAACTTGAAGTTAATACGTTAATCTTTATAAAAAAGTAACTTATTAAGTTAAAAGTTAACTTCAAAAAAAAAGTAACTAGTTAATTAACTTAACGTTTTAATTTAATTTTAACTATTAGTTTGTTAATGCCCAGCCTTGTTTATTGTATTTCTAAATGTTGTTCTAATTTTTAAATTATTTATACTATTAGAGGCTTTGGTCTTTGTCCCGTCTTATTTATTAGAATAAATTATTACTACTATTATTATGATAGTTGCTTGGAGTGCCACGAAGACTAACAAAGTGTCACTCTGCCAAAAGGACGGAAATGATCCCTGATTTTATCAAAATAAGATGATAAATTTGGTACTCTCAGTTTTAGTCACCTTAAAATGTATAATCACTCTGGAATTCTAACCTCATTATGTTTACTATACAGTAAATAGTCATAATAGATTATTAAGTATAATAACATTGAAACTTAAAATTAAAATATAATAATAATAATAATAATAGGTATATTGTTATTAATTTTAAATTTAAATCAATAAAAATTGTGGTTGTGTAAAATAGGTATATAACTAAAAGTTAATTAAATAATTAATATTTATTTTTCCTAAAAGTACTTAAGTGATTATTTAGTGTACTGTATAGTTTTTATACTTATTATAGGTTAATAAAAACACTTATAAAAATAATAGAAATGATATTAAACAAATTTCTAGTATGTATATTTTAATCTTATTGGTTTGCAGTAGGTACCTACTTATGGTTATCAGTTGAAATAATCCTGCTATTTTTTAATGTAATAAATTAACAGCTGTAATTATTTTGGACTATATTATTTTTTTATAAAATGTGCGTTAATATTTATTAAACCATTAATTAAACGCTTATTAATTATACTGTGTAATTTATTACAATTTACTAAATTATGATGTTATTATTGGTTTATGTATAAACATTTTGTGAATAATATAACAATTATGAATTATTAATTCATAATTCTATTATATTATTTTTAATAATAGTTTAAAATTAATGTTTGATAATTTAAGGTATTATTGGTATTAATAAGGACTAAGGAGGTACTATGGGGCCGTTTAGTTTCTTATAAGTAGTAGCCGGATTTCAATAGATTTAGTAGGTACCTATATTATTATATTAACAATATTATCGTCAGCCAGGATGTAGTATTTATATAATAATAGCTTACACGTTAGCTATAATACAAATTATTAATTAAATACAAAATACAAAATTTTCAATGAACACTTGTTATATCATTGGTCGAGAATCGTGATATAAACGCGGGCACGACATGCGAGAACTTGTTGAATTTTATATTATTATTATTACGTTAATCCCATAATGTGTGCCCAATGCCCATGTATCCAATCATAAGTCACTCGTTGCACTTAAAATTACCTTGACCTGTAATTGAAAAATATATATAAAACAAAAAACAATTCAATTATATGTATACATATTATGTAAATGCCTTAAGAAAAAAACCCTTGAAAAAACCTTAATCATCTATGCGTGCGGCTTTTTATAATAATTATTACGTGCGTACGAAGTTGACGTGTCTATGTCGCTTTATATCATATAAAATAATAATAAACACAACACACGCGCGCGAAACGCCTGCGTAAGACTAATTGCTATATGAACATTAACCCTTATGACCGTGTTTTTATTTTAAAAGTTTGCTCAGTATGCTATATTATTTTCATATTATATTGTAGGTATCTATGTAACTTATGTTGGATAAATTCCTAGTAATAATATTCTGCAATATTTTGTCTCAATTTTTTCAACAGTAGCATCGGGACGGATTCCACGTCCGATGGTGCTATATATATTATATATAGACATGTGTGTAATATAAAGATAACTAAATTGGTAAAGAAAGAAGCAAAAAAAGAAAAAGAAAGGTACACTAGCCGCCGCCCATCTGTCAATGACCGCGGCGTTATACGTTAGTATAGTATATCTGCGTCGAAAACGAGCGTCTGTGACATCGTATAACGGTATGTCCATTTCATTCTTTCATACGCGCCTGCATTTTTCTTTCTACTATCAATAATAGTTTCGTAATATAGTTATTTCTATTATTATTATTATTATTATTATAATTTCCCTAAAATGTTAACTATTTCTCAAACACACTACCAACTAACAAAATGATTTAATAATTCAGTTGCGGCGCAAACTTTAATGCTGGTTATGAAGTTGTATATATTTTTATTAACACCATCCTCGATCGATCAGGCTAAAAATAAATCATACATAATTGATGCATATTTAAATTCACATGTACATGGTACTACTACAGTACTATTGTATTTAGGTATAGCATATTATTCTGCATCGATACGATTTGGTCATGTATATTATTTAGAAACAGTATAATAACTATGTATTATAATTTATAGAAGCGATCAGACTTAGATTCTGAATAAGATGATGAATGTATTGATTTTTCAATGATATATGTTTTCCTTTTTGTGTGTGTGTACCTACACGGCTACGCAGCATTATTGTCGAAGTAATGCTTTAATTTCAAACTTCAGGGGTGGTTTCCAATAGTTGTGAAATAATCCATGAATAATCCATGGTGCATTATACAGGTAAAAAAGTAAGAATTTTCCAACAGTTTTCAAAAAAATCGAGAAAAACAAAAAAAAAAATGTCGGAAAACGGGAATTTTAATTTGTAAGTTAAAAACTAATGATTGTATTATTGTAAATACTTGAAATTGTCATCAAATATTTATATTAGCGTTATCTATACACGGTTAATTCTCAAAATATTCTGGCTTTTTTTGAGCTTTTTATAAAAAAACTGAATTTTTTTTTTTGAATCGTCGATAAAAAAAATTCTTGGAAAACTTAATAATTGAATACAAGATTTCTTATAAGTTGATCTTATTGATTATTAAAAATGTTGATTGTTGGTAAATAAAAAAAAATATATCTTTAACTAGTTAAAAATGTATACAAAATCCAAAATTCACGCGTAAAATAACGATTTAGTATCAAATAATTTTAGATGTTTATTATAGTTAAAAATTACTAGTCTTAGAAACTTGAAACTTGAAACATATACCTTCCTATTGTTTAAATTGGCATTTTTTGTAAATGATTTAATTTTTAATTTTTAATTTTTATAAATTATAATAAATAAATAAACCCCTTTTTCACCACCCACTGGGAAATAATATATCCTTGGCTGAAAAATCATCTCAGTTCAGAATCGTTTTTCATATACAATGACACCTATCATTGCATTCAAATTTAACACATAAATAATAGTTACCTAAGCGTTACTCACTTGACCATTCTATTTTATGTTAAAATGTTTCTTAAATGATTTAAAAATCCTAAGACATTATAATATAATATAGACCTATAAGTAATTTGTCTTGTTATGACGGGATAATTATGATGGTCCTCGATAATTTTTATGATTAGGTATACATTTTATCATTAACTTCCTGCAGGCCAAAGTATTTTTAACTTTGTCCGTATGCATGTGATTATATGTTATAATATGTATATTGTATTATTATGTAGATTGTAGGTAATATTATACACGTGTAAAAGTTTTTCAAAAGACGGAAACAATTTTGATTTTTGATATATATATAATATAGCTGAGTAATTCATCAATTATGCTCATTCCATTTTTTAATCTAACAATGAATTTATTCAAGTTCTGATTTTTAGAATTTTTAAATATTCTCATGGTTGAAATAAACATTTCAACAATTCAACCATGAATATTCTCAAATATTCTTAAATACCATTATTTAAATTATTGAGATTTTTTTGTTTTTCCTAAGATGTTTTTTTAGTGGTACAATTAACTTCTATTTTTTAAATGACAATCCCCTTTATTAAAGGAAGAGAGAATATCCACAGTAAAGGAAAAGGAAGGTTGTCATTTAAAAAACAGTAGTCTATTAACTGCATTATTGAAGAAGATAAAATATTTTGATAAATGATGGAGCCATAAATAATCTCTATAAATAATATTGTTAAAGCTTTTTCTAGATTTTTGGAATTTACAAAGTTTTTACCAATATCGTTTTTAAATTGTTAAAATAAGTCATAATACATTTAACACAAATGTAGGTTTATATATAGTGATTTAGTACATACATTTTTATACTTATGATGTGCTTATGGTATGCTGTATAGGCGTGGTTTATAGGTACGACACGTCGCGTATTTGAACCGTACTCTCGCCACATAGTTTGGCGTACGCTGAAAATCTAGCACGTGAGCATAGTAAATATATTATTTATGTACTGTTATTGTAGTATACACTCTCATACACACGCATAATATAATAATAATATGTTTGTATATATATATTTATAAAACATTTCTGATCATCAATAGAATAATTGGGTTCGTGTTATAATAATACTCGTAATAATAAGACTAATAAGAGTCGTTCCAAAATTATACTTTATAGTTTATACATGAATTTTTTTTTTTTTTTTTTTTGTTATTTTACGCATACAGAATGCGCCTGTACAAAATATCAAAGTACTTAAGAAATTTTAATCATAAATTATTAAAATATCATTTTTAAATGTATAACTAGGTACACTCTGTGTTTAATTTGTTTACTAAAATTGTTTTTATTTTAATCAATTATATCTTTAAGCTTTATGAATATACGAGTAGTGTCATTTGATCATATCTGATATCTAAATTAATTTATCTGAGTAATATTTTTTTAGAAAAGTTTATCGGAAATAAGGGAGAAGTGAAAATACCATAAACTACGCTGTGCAATATATATTCTACTCAATTTTTATTGTAATTCAAAAAATATTAAGCATAGAAAGATTAGGTTAAAAGCATAGAAACTTAAAACTTTTTATAATATTATTAGTTATATTATCATATTATTATTATCCTTCGAAATAGAAGCTTATCCACCCTCCTCATTTACTCAGAATTGTTTTTTTCCCGTAGTTATCTATAGTAATTTATTATTAAATGCAATACATCCAATACACATATATATACGAGTATATCATTACAACAGTTGCTTAATAATACCTTTATACCTATATACATAATGACTAGGTTAACTTGACACCTACTAAAAAGGAGATCGAGTTTTAAGTATGCATGATTTTTAAAAACTTTTGTTTCGATAACATATATTATTAATTGTCTGCATATTTAATTGAGTCTTGATTTATAGGTATAGTGTTAATAAACAACTATACATTTTACCATATCAACATTTTTAGTACCTATACTTGCAGACTAAGGTAACAAAAAAAATTTAGTCCATATTTTTTATTGTATTGAGTTGTAATGTCTAACAAACTCTAGGTATAGTCCAATTGGTATAATACAATGTAGACTAAATGTTGATTATTTTAGAAAATCAATTTTCCAGACTTGAATTTTGTTTGTGGTGGTTTCTACATAATATACCTAATTATATGCTAATAGTTTACACCAAATATAATTTTATTTTAAACCATGATAAGATTGCATAAAGATACTGCACAGCCATATACTAATTATTTAAGTAAACACTTATCAGATTTACTATAATATAAATTCCTTGATTATAATTTTTTTATATTATTTTTATGATAGGTACCTAGGTATAGTTTATTTTAATTAACAGGGCGTTGCCCTGACGAACACCAATCAATAAATGACGAGATAGCTAAAACCCACAATGAAAAAAAGGATTCTTAAAAATTAAAATTGTAGGTATTTCCATTAGCTGAATATACAGGGTGTATCATGAAGATATGACAATTTTACATTAAAATTGCATTTAAATGTGTCAGATCATTGTGATACACTCTGTATATGACCATAATTTTTAAAAAATATAGTTACCTAGTTTATTTAGTTATTATACTTTAAAATCAACTTCAGACCTGATAAACAGTGGTGTAGTAATTTTTATCTTATTAAATAATGATTGGTATACTTATTATTATTATACTGCTAAAAATGACGGAATTTTTTAATTAAATTTATGGTTTTACTCGTAGTTTACTTTTTACTTACCTATTTACCTATACATGATTTACACTACAAATATTTTAAATAATGAACTAGCTAGATGTTTTATGATTGTTGCCAATATAGATTTTCCTTTTACCGCTAAATTATTTAATTTAATGTTGTTCTATGTATTTAATGTTAACGATTTATAAATTTTTTTCCAAACCATAATAATATACTCATTTATGTCAATACGCCAATAAATATAATTTAATCAACTATCAATTAATTATTGTAGGTACTTCTATAAATGTTTTTCATACCTATTCAATTTTAAAACAATATAATATGTATAGAGTATTAGCTAATTGTCATTGTGACCGTAGAAACGACAACTATAATATGGTCGATGGAAAAACAGATTTAGTCGAGGTCATTTTGGCTAGTATTTGATTAATTGAATCACAGATGACAAGGTAATTCTGTAAATATTGTTTTCAAACAAAATTGAAAATTGTGTGTACATTTTTAGGTATATATCTATAGACTTATTTTGTACAAAATGTGAACGATTAATAGATTAGTAAACGGTAATGTCCATACTGTGTTTTGTTTTTATCTAATTTTATCATAGAGTTTAATAAATCAATTTTAATTATATATTACTAGTTATTCAATTTTTATTCATTATAGTTAATCGAATATAATATTACTGCTTCACTAATGCCATCTTATAAATTACTTATTATTAGTATAATATAACCTGTTGATAGATATATTTACTCTATACAATAGTATATATATTATACTCAATAGTATTACTTTTAAATTTACCAGTGTTCTTTTTTATCGACCGTACGTCAGTGATGAACTTATAGGATTTTATTCTTAGCTGGCATCGGCACAGGTAATGTGGACGTGATAAATTTATCGTAATCCTGGACAGGATCCAAAGCTTCTGTGGTAAGGGTTATTTTTTTATTAACAGCTAAGTGTTTGGCGATTTAGTCTAATAATATTATGTTAGTTAGTTGAATAGAACAAATACATCGGTATAATCGAATTAACTTAAACAAATGTTTAGACTAGAATAAAATAAAACGATTAATATATTATATCACATTAATTAAGAAAATACAAGTGTTAAAATAAATTCAATAAATTCTTGTTATTTAAGTAAGTACCTTTATGTTCAATAATTATACCATATTGTATTATATATATCAATACTTATATGTATTGATATTAATTACTGAACAATTTAAGTCTATATAAGATAAAAATATAATTTAGTCTTAAAATAATATTTCTATTTCGAATAAATAGTATTTAATAGTAAATAATATTTTATGAGTACTACAATTATATATCGTTCATTACTCTGTTTAATTTAATATGATAGACCAGCGTTTCTTAAACTTTTTTATTCATGGAACCCTTTTTTATATTCACTTTAATCGTGGAACCCGTACGTTTGTTTAGATTTTTAGCTACTTATATTAAACTTTCAACAATAAGTTATTACCGCTCGATAGTTAGACTCTGTACTTTGCTTCAATAGTTGTAACGCGTAAAACATTTTTCCTGCTAGTCGTTAATCTTTAGTAAGATTTTTGAACATTTTGAAAAAAAGCACTTTAATTTGGCGGAACCCTAGGGTTCCGCGGAACACAGTTTAAGAAACGCTGTGATAGACGATGGTGATTTTTAATAACTTTATAAAATAAATAGCAAATACTTATTTATATGTGTATAATACTATAATATATAATATTATGTCTATTGCATATAAAACGTGAATCTGTTTTAATTTACCAAAGACGGTTAGAATTGGTTTTTTAGACTTTCCATTTGTATAGATATTTGCGAGGATATTTGTTTTATTTCTCTTCGGATTAGTTCCTGTTTGTTTTCTAACTTACTGAAAAATAGGTTAAATTGTTTAAGATATTTTTTCAAACAATGAACTGCAGTAGGTAGTATATTCTGTAGAGTTTTTGTTCAATCGATAATGTATGACAATTAATAAGCTTCGCTCGTATTATTAATTTTAACTTTGACTTCGAAGATATATTTATTTATTTTTTATACTGATCGATGAAATAATTTTAATTTCCTCTCACATTTTTGAAAACGGCACGCTTCTAACCGTTCCATATAACGTTCGTAATATAATTAATTTAATATTACAGACATCTTGGCTGTATTATTTAAGTTTTTCACACGGTAATCCACTTTTGGCTGCAAAACTCGTTTTTAGGTTTTTTCTTTAAATATTTTATTGAGAGTTATTGTCGCGACGCAGAGGGCAACGATCCGGACAGAGGCTGGAAAATCGACGGCGTAGGCGACACGTGCATCAGAACACGTACATGTTGGTGCGCGTGTGCCGGGCGCATTTTTTCGCCGCACGCCCGGCCGACAGCCGCCGCCATGCCGCCCCGACTATTTCAGGCGTAGAAAAACGCCTCCGCCGCCACTGCCGCCGTTCGTGTTATCAACTGTCGACGACGTATAAAACAGTTTCAACAATATTCACAAAACACATTCGCAAAACGTAGCACTATTATGCCATTATGCGTGGTGCGTGTATTAATCATAATATATTCCCTACGTCTCTTGATGGGGTGCAAGATATTAGTCAAACAGTTGACACACAGCGTGTAGGTGTAGCGGTTTCAAGCAGTTAGCTGACAAAAATACGACATTCCTTACTATACTTAGACGATCCGGAGACTTCAGGCCATACTTATGCTACCGCCTCCCTTTTCCTTTTCACGGGGTTATGTGATTGTTATACGTGTATAGTATACTGTTTTTTGCGGTACCTCCTTATTGTCTTCTCTACAGAAGTATTATCTACATATACTCTATACATTAAATACAGCGAGAATAAATACCGTGCTGTAGTATTATTGATAATATGGGGATGGCGTATCGGTTGTACACTTGGGTTTATTAACGTTTTAATCACGAAATGATCAAATTTAAGTTGACTGTACGTATTATTATTTATATATATTGTTGGGCCAGGCTGAACCCAATCTATTGTGGACGTTCTTCAAAAACTGAATAAAATACTGTAATTTGTAAACATACAGGGTTTGATTTGTGACAATTTCCCAAAGATCATTTTTTAATACTCTTTTCTCTTCATTCTAAAAAATAAGATCACTGTTAATGAGGTCGTGTGATCTAAAAATTTAATAGTATTTCGTGTAGCGTGAATACTACACTAATAATTATAGGTGTACACTGTATAGTGTATATAATATAGACAAATATAATCTAGTATACTAGGTATGTATTATATTATGATTTATCGACAACAACATTGTGCGCGTACATTATAATATTATTCATACAATTTATTCACATAAAAATAATATTACCTTCATGTTCGGCGTTTTACTGCGTCGCAACGGTCGGTACTCGGCTTTATAGACATACATGTACTATATCGTGTATAGCAGCGGTACTCAAACTGTGCTCCGCGGAGCCCTAGGGCTAACTAATCTAAAACTAATCTAGGGGCTCCTCGAGCACATATGAATTAAGTACATATATTATTATTCGTTAAATTGTTACAAGTTACATTTATATTGTATAACGTTTGTATATTAGTAATTTATTGATCCATATTTTGTTATGAGTTGTAAAATTGGTATTTCAAATTTTTGGGGCTCCGTAAATTTTTTTTAGTATCTTAAGGGCTCCGCGAAAAAAAAGTTTGAGAACCGCTGGTATATAGTATATACTATATACTATTTAATATGTATTTATAATAGGTAAAGTTACCTTTGAGAGAGAAACCCATTATTATTATTATTTTCCTATCTGTATTGCAGCCATCCCATCCGTCTGGTTTTGTTCCATTATATTTATAAGCAACCCGATATAGGGGATAGGATAGATTGATAGAGAGTAGAAAAAAAATTTTTTTTCATCAACCTGTGTTCTTTTACGTATCATCTGATCGTCGACGCTCGTGCACATATTTGCGACTATAATATAGTAATAAATTATTATTTATTATTGTAATTATATAGGTATAATTATTAATTATTGTTTCGTACAATGGCGTATTTGAGAATTCATGTCGGGGGGTGGGTGAATTTAAAAAAAGTTTACCCAACTACTTACACAAACTTACCAAAACATAATGAATTTTATATTGTACCTTTATAACCTATAAAGTAATAAGTTAAACAAATATGATAAAAAAAACAACATATTTATAAAACAAAATCTATATATCTATTTTTTATATTAGCAAATCTATTTATAACATCATCTATTGATATAGTTATAGTCAGTGCTCGACTTGGAAAAATTAAAGTAGGGGGACTCTGTAAACTTTAAAAAAAAAATCGTCCCCATCACTTTTTTAAAAAAATTAACTCGAGAGTATCTACACTACATACAGATACAAGGATACATGCATATGTCTTGTTTCTACTGAATACATATAGTTGACATAAGAATGTCAATGTCAATTTGGTTTTGGTATTATTATTATTATTATTTTGTATTATTAACGCACCAATGACGTCATGGTAACATACTTGGTTTCGGACAAATTAACAGAATGACTCCCATCCATAAGAGTCCATAGGCGCAATTTGGTTTAAATTTATGGGGGTGCTAGATTTAAGTTGATCAGTGACCCGTGAGTAACTTTGCCCACTCTCAAATAAAAATTTGATGTTGTTATTAAACATTTGGAGGTGCTAATATGAAATTTGGGGGACCTAAGCACCCCCAAGCACCACCCAAATTGCGCCTATTCATAAGACTTATACTTAAACTGTAAGTAAATGAAATTATCAAGTATTAAATAGGTAATATAAATATTTTTTTTATACATTTTTACTTAGCAACCAGTTGCTATAACAACCAGTTTCTATAAACAATCACCGTCTCGACTGGTAACATTCTCGGTGTCGGACAAATTAACAGAATGACCCCCAGCCATAAGACATATACATGTCAACATTACTGAGCCGTGGAGGCTACGCCCCACACCCCCTATTCCCTCTCTTTAAACATATAAAAAATGTTTATAAATTATCAATTACAAAAAAGATTACTGTAAATATTAGGTATAGGTATTGTATATTATAGTTATACCTTAGGTTAAAAAAACTAAAACTAACTAAAACTAACTAACTAACTAACTAACTTTTTACAAACTTAAAAGTAATTGAATAAAAAACAATCTATTAACTACTTATTTAAATAGTTTCATAAATTATCATAAATAAATAAATTGTCAAAATTATGATGTTATCAAGTGCATTTTGATAAAATTGCAGAATGATGCAGCGTGCCAGCGTCCCGTACATTCCCCTTATAAATAGAAGTAGAGGTACGCTAAAATTTCTGAAAAATGAGTTGGGGTACTCCGTCCAGGGGCAATCTCCCCCCCCCCAAATCGAGCACTGATTATAGTATGATGTATGTTTAGCAAAGCCAAACCAGTCAAGCGTTCTTGCCCCATTTTGGATCTTAACCATGTTTTCAACCTAACAAAAAAAGCAACAAAAGTAAGCAAAGAGAAGAATTAGGTATAAGTTTTTTTTTTTAATACAATTAAAGAAAAAGAACAAGTTCTTAATTTTAAGCAATGTAAATGTATAAATATACAATAAATATATTTATATAATATACTCAATTTCGTTAAATTAAATTTTTAAGTCAAAGATTTTAGGTATGCAAAGTTTTCTTTGAATCGACTTAAAATTAATCATCTTTTTATATAAAATAATGATATACCTATACATAGTTGAAATATTTTATAAAAGCTTGCTATTTTGTTATTCTAATAATAAACACATGCACCAAACCTTATCGAAGCGTAGAAAAGCTGCGTTCTGCGGATGCTACACTAATAGGCAACACTACATGACGACATATGTACTCTAAAGAAAAATGTATGTACATTTTTACAAATTCGTTATCATCGATACAATTTTTCGGAATTTTTGTTTTTTGATGAAATACTCAAATAATCTATACCCATTAGTTACATACAAATTTCCTGGTCTAAAAATTCTCGGGGGGGAGGCGATTTCCCCCATCGCCCCCCCTCAAACACGCCACTGGTTTTGTAGTCTGCCATGTGCTACTTCTATAGCAATTTGCATTGTTTAAGTTACTTATATTCTCTTAGTACTCTTACCCCGATTCTTACCCTCGTTTTTCCTTTATAAATTTTGATTTTGAAATTCTTAACTAGACCTAAATAACATATTATTTTCAAATTTTCAGATTTTTACACCATTTAAAAATGTCAGTGTTAATCACTATACAAATTTATTTTGTAATTGGAAACTTACTATTTTATTGCACATTGTATAGCAGATGTTTTTTTTTTAAATTTAGATGTATTTGATATTTAAAGTATAAATCAAAATTTCGACTTCAAAGTTTGACAATAGTTCTTAAAAATGGTTTTATAAAAATTTGAAATAATCTAAATAAATATATACTTAATGTTAGATCTGGAATTTATTATACTTAGAAAATGTTTACAAATTATAAATTGTTGAAAGATCAATATAATAATGTTAATAATATGTAATTGGGATCTGATTATATATATAAAAAAAAAAGGTTCTCAGGTATAGGTACCTAAAAATTCGAAAAGTGTGAATTTGAAAAGAAAATTACTAAAGAAAATATTGGGAATGAACATAATATATTATGTGAATTACCCTGTATATGTCATAGAGAAATAATAGAAATACTAGGTGTATGCATTTTATTACATTTATATACATAAAGTTATACTTTATGTCTATATGACTATATACATCACTTTGATACGAAATCAAATTCCGTTTTATCATCAATAACATTACATGTCCACGACCCGCCGCCTTTTGACGTCACATTTTCCAAGAAATTGAAAAAAATCTTAAAAAATAATAGTTATTATTTATCATGTCTGACGTAATTTGTTTAATATAGTATGACGTTGCAATAATGCAGTAGTTTTATTGGAGCTGAGGAGCCATATAGCTCTGTGGAACAATTGAATAAATATTATATATACTTTTAGTCAGACTGTTACATTTATATTAAGTACCAATATTATACATTACTTACTATTCGTATTTTTTATTTTTTAAATTTAAAATATCATTTGAATTTTTTATTTTATTACAAAATATATTTTGTTTAATTCATTCAAACGGACTAAAATGATTTAATCATTTTCCGAAAGTCCTGTATTCACAATTATATTAGCTATATCTATATACTCCTTGCTCAACATATTAATATGTTTTATTTTTTATAATTTTTTTTTTTACAATTTTACAGTGTTTATTCAATAATTTTATACGTTTGTGTTAGTAGTTTGTATTGAGTTTTTTTATGCCAATAATAATTTAAACCATCATACTAACGTACTATATTTTTACGGTATTTTTTCGCGTTTCAGAATGTTTTATTATTTTTACTGTTAATAAAAAAAAAAAAAAACCAAACAACTTCAGTTCATAAATCTTATTTAGTATCCCATAGTTTTGGAAATTATTTGATGATTGTACACAACTTAATGAAATATTTGGTTGTGCTTCATCTTAAAATTAACCTTTTTCGTTATTCTTTCTTATTTCCTTAAAGTTATATTTTTTCTTAAACAAGATTTCAACTCTTATTTATTAAAAATGTATTGGTAAATTTTTTAATTGAATATTATTATAGTTTGGTTTTCTATGATAAAAATTACTTCGATAAATAATAGTTATAATAATATGGATATCATTCTATAGCAGTGGTTCTTAACGGGGGCGGTACCGCCCCCTTGAAGGCATTTCGGTCTCTCTGGGGGGCGTTGAGGGGGTGGTGAGCTTTTTCAAACTCGTAGATGAAAAATAATACAATTTATAATTATTATATAACAACATTACAAATAATTGAACGTGAAATCAGAATAGTTGTAATTGCGACAATTGCGTACGCTATGCAACGGCATACGGCATGTTATCACATATACATTAGCAGCTACTCATCAGGCTCAGGGCAGTCATTGATCGGTATAATTTGTATATTTTATAATTTTTTTTTTTTTATTGTTCAGTAAATCTTTTTGTGTAGTAAAGTAGGTATTAAATTGTTTTTTTAAGTGGTGTAAAATATAACCATAACTATCTAAAAATAAGAATTTTTACTTTAATAGTTTAATTAATAATGTTATAATATACTGATGATTAAATAAATATACAAATATTTATATATATATATTTATAAGAAGAAAATTTAATTTTGTACGAGGGGGGGACGTTAGCAATTAGTTATTACGATAAAGGGGGCGCTGAACTAAACAAGGTTAAGAACCACTGTTCTGTAGTATATAAAAATGCAATAATTATACTTCTATTCGCACTTAATAAATTAACCGATACATTAATATCGGTTAGGTTCTTATATATAAGTAGATATATATATATATATCAAAATAAATATAAATATATATCAATTGGTATTGATATTAAGTTTTTATTAAAATGTATTATGTTATGTTTAAATTGAATAAATAACCGCTTTTATCGACTTCTGCTGTAAAATACTAATAGCTTAATGGTATAGCTACTTTAGAAAGTTACACAGAATAGATACTGAATCAGGGATTGATCTATGATTAATTTACATGTAATGATTATCAATTATTATTATTTCACACATTTTTCATCGTACATAAAATTATTTAATTACTTTAATAGTCGCAGGTAAAAAATATTGTAGTTATGGTTGCTTCGTATTGTAAATTATTATATGTTTTAATACAAATCAAGTTGAATAGTTCATTCAAGTTAACTGTGTATAGGTAATAGTTTTACATAATATGTTGTATTTAAATTAACTATCAGTTTAGTTAAAAATAACAATAAACAATGAATTGTACGGTGACTGTTGTATAAATAATTAAAGCCTAATTCAAAAAACTAATTCCATAGATGATATACATACCTACTATAATAATATACTTATATTGTATTATACAATAACAATAGATATCTTTTGCAGTAACAATAATAAATACAATTTGTTATTAATAATATTTTATGTGAAAATAATGTTGTAGGAAGTTTGATAATTCTTTTTTTTTTTAATGAAAATTATTTGCAGCAATCAATATATATGATGATCTATGCGCAATGGCATTTGTCCTCATTACTTGTATAGTTGTGTGTGAAGAAAAATATCAGGTTAATATAAACGCGGAACATAATATAACTTGATAAATACATGACGTGACCTTTTAGTTATTTATAGTAAACTTAAAAACTATTTCTTTATATTAACTATTATTGGGTAGGTACCTACTACCTAGTCATAAAACTGTTCAAGAAGAACTTTTTTGAGATAGGTAACCATATATAAATAATAACTATTAAGTTTAAGGAAGACTTCATATAATTTTGTTGAGATAAAATCACTAATAATAAACTCAATAGGTTTTTAATTTGAATTATCATAAAAAAAATTATTTAGCTAATGACAATTATTGAATTTACAGTTATATTATATTCTAATTAACCTTTTACTTAAATTGAAGTATAATGATCATGATTAGAATAAATTATTATTGTTATACACCTACTATGTAGTAATATAATTGAAATGGTTTGAAAAATTGATAGTTCCTAAAAATACATTCAGTAGGTATATAAAAATCTAATTGATACGTATGTTTTACGACCATGTCCAAGAAATGCGTGGACGAAATTAATTTTCTACGTGTTAAGTTATTTTTAACTGTTTAGCTATAGCGTGTTCTTGTATATTCCGACCGTTAAATAAAATATGCTAAGTATTCAAAAGTTCCAGTGGTAGTTTCATCATCTTACTTAATACATGTATTCAAGGTGTAGATTAAATAAAATTCAAAGGTTACAAATAATCGCTGCATGTAGGTACAACAGATTCTATAACATTATTATTAACTATTATAAATGTTAATAGTCGTATCATTTTTAGTTATGAATTCACTCCATTCGATGAAATGTATGAAAAAAACACTGTCAAATTATAGTTGTTTTATTCTTTTAAAACCAATGTGGGTTTAGGTAGGTAATACTAATATTATGATATCTTGAGTTCTCTAAATTTAAAATCTCCAAGTATCGTTAATTTTAAATTTACTTGTTGTCAGTAGGTGTATCTATAGGGTGTTTTGATCTAATAAAATGTTATTAATGTGAAGTTTATCGGAATCGTGCCATTTCAAAAATGATGTTTTGCTACAAAATTCTTAAAGTTTTCTTTAGATTCTGAGATTCTGAATTCAAAGATTCTGAGCGGAGCGATGAATGTATTGATTTTACAATGTTGTGTGTTTTTTTTTTTGTGTGTCTGTGTACACGAGAACGTGTCGAAATAATGCTCAACTTTGAAACAATGTAACTTTTTGGTGATATAAGTATACGATATTTAATATATCAGAAGTAGTTGTTTGAGTTACTTTTATGTTGCAGATATACTATATTGATTTTTACTGAATTTGAAGTAAGTGTGTAATACCTAAACGTTCAGAGTATTCTATTTAACTTTGCCGGTTAATTATTATATTGACTTAATGGTTTAAATATCTACTTCTACGATTTTAAAAAAGTGTTTTTTTTTTTTTTTTGTTATACGTTTAAAACACTTATAAATAAAAGAACTGCTTGTTTGGTTTTTGATATTTTTATATCAACATTTTAGATTCTGAGCAGAGCGATGTTTTTTTTTTGTGTGTGTGTACACGAGAACGTGTCGAAATAATGCTCAAATTTCAAACTTTAGGGGTGGTTTCCGATTCGTAATTGAATCTAGTTGGTGCATTGGTAAGGTTATTTTTTGAATTTCCTAATAGTTTTCAAAAATGCCGGGAAAAACCAAAAAAAAAAAAAAAAATGACAGAAAAACGGGAATTTGTACGCAAAACCAGTTTTCGACCAAATCGATTTTTTACAATACAATTTTTTTGGCCGAATCAAAATACTTGAAAATTTAACACAAAGTTCCTCATAAGTTATTCTTGTAGTGATTAAAAAATTATAAGAATACATAGGCACAAATTTTTTTTATTAGCATTTGAAGTTCAAATATTGACAAAAATTCGTCAAAACTATGAATATATGCAAATTATTTTGTAGGTATAATTTATAAAAATTTTTGTATAAGTAGCTAAGAGTTGAAAATTCAATACGAGATTTTCCATAAGTTTAGCTTATAATAATTATAAAAGAACCTATATTTTGATGTATCCAGTTCATTAAAACATAAACCACCTTTTTCACCAACCATTGAAAATTATATCCTAGACTGACAAATTATCTCTATTCAGAATCGTTTTTCGTAGGTATACATTGATACCTATCATTGGATTCAAATTTAACCCTCCTATAATATAAAATAGTGATCCACACGGCACCTAATGTACAGCAGAGCGGTACCCATTTATATATCCTC
>VUJU01001694.1:17774-50580 GCA_009835225.1 Aphis craccivora
GTCATAAGCCACGGTCTTAGATAAGCTGAGATAATCATCTGTTATCACTTATCAGTAGATAAATGTATGATAAAGAAACTTCGATGTTAGCAATTAGTATTTTGTGTAGAAAAATGTGTATAATTGTTGTTACATGTTATTATTTAATGGTCTTACAATTTTCATTCTGCGTGACGTAATTTAAATATTATAGGTATAATAAGATTTCAAGTACTATTTTTTTTTTTTTTTTAGTGCGATTTCGTAGTGATTTATAACAGATATAACAGATGATTGGTATGCACGATTGTACAAACTTTTTTTTAACTATATTATTCTAAAATTTTGATTAGCAATGTAGATTCAAGTCAATTATGGGATAAACGTTTTCGTCTGATTCGTTTGTCACAGACAACTACAACACTATGGAAAAGTTTACTGTTGATTTAGACAAAGTACTCGACGAATTCGAGTTCAACGAGGGTAATTTTACATTGACAATTTGATTGTCATTATTTATACTATTATAATCTATATAGTTTAATATTTATTATTTTATTATAGAAAGAGAACAACTTCAAGCATCCATTCTAAATGGACGGTCTAATATTGTACCAGCAGCACAGGTTATTATTTAGTTTTATTAAGAAATAATTTTGAACTTTGGTTTATAATATAATGTTTTAGCCACAAGCTCCCACTATTACTGGAAAAATGTTACCAGCATCAAGTTATCGCCGTCCTGCATTTGAACCTATAAACTTAGCTGATGCTGATTTTGGTATAGAACCTACAGCTACTACATCTGTCAAGTCTGATTTATTACAAAATGGATTTGTTGAATCTATTAAACCAGAAGATGTTACACCACTATTGGATATTGATTTGCCTTCAAATGAAAACGCAGTAAACAGTTTAATAGATGTAGTTGATGAATACCAATACAAACCATTTAATTTAAATATACCTTCAGATTCTTATGAAGGTCAAGAAATATTAAAAGAATTTCGTCCAGACTTATTAGAATCGTACGATTCAGCTAAAGAAAGCGATAAAAACTATTCAATCAATGACATCCAAAGGCTACCAGATGTTGCATCTTGTCCTGTATTGATTACCTCACCTGATTCATCTAAAGATGATTGTACAATATCTAGTGAACTACAGTCTTTAAACACATCTGAGATTTGTGATATTGATAGCACAAATGCTGATTTTTCAGACGTAGAACTTTATAAGTGTCTTCAAGAATATGAAGAACGAGAAGATTTATTGTCAGTAAATTACAATTGTAGCAGTTCAACTGATATCTTATCACCCCGTTCTGAATTTTCTGATGAATTGATTGCTGAAAAACCATTAATATGTGATGACAGTATATCAGAAACTAAAGATACAATATCATCTGAAACATCCAACGATTTATTATCCAACAATAATCATGATGAACCTCAAGAGCATATAAATGAACAATTACTGCTTTCTGAAGAAGAAAAAGTAATACTTGAAGAAATACTTCAGAATTCGCCAGAGGTAGATGTCAGTTTTGAGGAAAATAAAACTGTTAAACAATTAGAAAATGAGTTAGAAATAATTTCAGATGTTAAAGTTGAATGTGAAGTTACAAAAGACAAATCTCAAAAAGTAGATGAGCACAATGACATTCCAATTTTACCCATTGTTCCTGATTCAAGTTTAGAATTAGAATTTCAACACGATGAAGTAATTCAGACCTTTAACCGACAAATAGATGAAGAATTATTAGAAAAAAACTCTAATAATGAAGTTTTAATAGAAGACAAAGAACATTTATCAGAATCACAAGTTGAATATGATTATCCACCTGAAAAAGAACCTACAGATTCATTGTGTAGTATAGAATCAACTGAAACAATATTATTAAAAGATGATAATCAAATAAGTGTTAACACTATCACTGACTCTTTAGATTCTCAAAGTACTAGTTCCCTACCATCTGAAGTAATCAGTGATACTATAGAAAATGTAGAAGAAAATCATTTACAAAGACCTAGTACACTTGATTTAAATGGAACTGCAAATTGTGAAAATGAGCTACCATCAACCTTAAGCACAGGTAAACTAATGTGCTTTATTGTTAGTTCTGAATAAATCTGTTTGAAATTTAAATATTATATTATAGATTCGGACTGTGCATTATCATTAATTGAACGCCGGCTTGGTAAACTACAACCATATTGGGTTCCAGATGAAGCAGCAAAAAGTTGTATGAGATGTCAATTGAAGTTTACTGTTGTTAAACGCAGGCATCATTGTAGAGCTTGTGGAGAAGTAAATTGCTTAAAATTTTAAAGTAATTTTTGAATATACTTACGAATATATCTTTTTAGGTTCTTTGTTCCAAATGTTGTAATTTACGAGCTCGTCTTTCATACATGAATAATAATGAAGGACGGGTTTGTCAGCAGTGTTATAACACACTCGTTAGAGGTAAAATATATTGTACTATATTTATAAATTGTAAATGATCAATTTTAATCTTAAATATTGAAAAATTATTATAGCATCTCAAGTGGAACAAAAAGTAGCTACAATTAAACATCCAAATCCAAATAATCCTATGGAATATTGTTCGACAGTTCCGCCATTACAACAAGTAACAGATTCAAAAAATCAACCTGTGCCATCTGTTTTAGTTCCTGTGAGCGTACTCAAAAGAGAAGGTATATTAAAATATACCTAATTTATTATTCCATTTTGCAAAATTGTTTTAGTTTACTAGTTATATAAATAACTTATCTTGTATATTTTCTTATAAATGAGTAATGACTAATATATAGTTAAATCTAAAAACAAACATTACCACTGTAAATAAATTGTTAGTATTATAATATTATTTAAAGTTCAGGCTATGAAGATAGGAAAATTAACTTAATGTTCTGTAGAGATAACTAAATAGTTAAAAAATAATTAACAAATAGCATATATGCACATTCACATAATAATATAAAAATTAAATATATTTTTTAACTTCTAATTTCACAATTTCTACCTAGGTATCTGTTATTTTGAAAGCATATTTTATTATTATTATTATATTATTCTTTTTGGGTGAATCGATTTTCTATAACTTTTTTAGTTTTCATTTAAATTTCTACAATATAAAATAATTTTTTTAACATTTAAAGTTTTTATCTATAAAAATAAGTGAATTGAATATTCATTATACTATTATATTATTGATTATTAAAAATTATATTAATATTTTGAGTTATTACTACAATACATGGTATATCACATAAGTTATAATAAGTTATATTGTTAACAAGTTAAAACACTAATATATTATTTTATTATTATTATTATTGAATTATTCAAAATAAAATTTCTGATTTTTAGAAATTATAACTAATCAATATAATTAGTTGATCATCAATAATATTAATTACTGATTTTAGGACGAGTAAAGTCAGATGTTCCTAAACAAGTAATGTTTAGTGATGGTATCAGACCAGGAGGTGATTTAACAGATTTAGATGGATCATCTGAAAGAATTATACCAACAAGACGGCTATCACGTTCATTAAAAAAGCTTAGTCCTACCATAAACAGTAAGTCTTATAATATTATACCAAAAGTTATCACTTAAATGATAATACAAATTGAAACTGGTGTGTTATTCTATTAATTAAAATGTTAAATTATTATGAATAATTTACTATTAGGTAATCTGATGTTTATATCATCGTTATTCTTAGAAAAAAGTTTGTTTAAGAATATGAAATAAAAAAAAAGTAAAAACATAAAAATTGAACACGATAAAAATAAAATTTTTTTTTAAAAAAAAGTTCATTATTTGAGTACAGTTAATATTATTTCCTACTATGTTGATATGCATAATAACTAAATTTACTCTAATATTAACTATGCATAAACTATAATAAAAATGTAAAAATTTTATTATCTATGTAATATATTATAAATTAGTTAAATTAAAACAACGCATCTGAGTATCACAACCTTTTTGGAAACAATACAGCTATATTTATTGTCTTTGTAAACCTATCTATTTAACTTTCAAATTTGGTATCAAATATGTGTCAAATTAAAATGGATTTTAAATTTGTTTAATGTCATTAATTTTAATATAAGGTCTATTTTTGACGATTATAAAATGCTATTTAGGCATCTCAAAGGCTTTGACTTTTCCATTTTTAAATATTTTAAACTTTTTTTGATGTGTATATTTTGAGAAAGTGTACATTTTTTTATTGTGGTAGATGGTCATACACCATATGGTATGGTAAATTAAATCATTATTATTATATTAGAGTAAACAAAACACTAAATTTAAATCAGTTTTTAAAATCCTAGATTGAACAGTACATTCAAAATATTATACAACTAAATTTCTATATTATAGGTGTGTTTCCTTTGTTAAAATACCGTCTAATACAAACTATCTTATGTGATTTTAATTTTCATCTGTAAAATTATTTATGACCCTAATTTACATTTTTTAATTTAGTTATACAATTTATGCTCTTGTGCTATATTTTAATTTAAACTACTCATTAGTAGTAAATATACAGAATTTTCAATGGATCATTTATTTTTTTTCAAACTTTTTGAGATCATTATAACTTGAATACCAATTGTATTTATTTGTTATACTGTAAAAATTTTAACAATAATGCTAATTAAATAGCAATGTGAATGTTCGCTATAGTCTTTTTTATAAAGATATGATGGTATTAAGTATTATGAACCCATTGAACTTAAACATTTATACATTTAAGATTAAATTTTATGAAACTCATTCTAATCAAAAAGTGACCATATTAACAATAAATAATCTTAAGTTATCTACTCAATAAAAAGTTGTACTCAATGTATAATATTATAATAAATTAACAAAAATTTGCAATATAATGTACGTTACCATTGATTAAATATTTTAATATTTAAAAATAATACAATTATTTTCTATAATAATACAATCATATATATAACTATGTATTTTTAGTGTTGTTAGGGCATAATATAGTCCTTTGATGATTTAACGCCCCAAATCACATCTGTATAATCTGTTGAATTGTTAAAGGATAAAATAAAATAACTTATGTTTTGTGTTCTATGCTTTAGATTCTTCGTCGTAATTATTTGCATGTTGATTCCTAATTTTACTAACATCAAATGCTCTATACTATCAATAATCATATAATTATTGAAGATTATCAATATTTATCACTGTGTATAATCTTGCTTGAAATAGAAGATGATATAATTGAATAGTAACTTAAAATAATTTTTTAATTAAATAAAACTTTTTTTTAGGTATTATACCTGCCAACAGAAGACCTCTTAATTCTCAAACACAAAGTTATATACCCAATATTGGCCTGCCACCGGCAGCTAAGAGAGATCAGGGTGAATTAATTTTTGATGACACTGAACGTCCGATAGCATTAAATGATCCAGAAACAATGTTTGCTGTCAATCCTAATTTATTTCTTTACGTCAGGAGAGTTTTTTGTAAGCATTCTATTTTTTAATATTAATATGCATTAAATATAACGTCATGGCATATATTTTTTTCTAATAGTGGACTGTTGTGTTAAACGTGAAACATGGTGTATGAGTACTGAGGGTCTAGCATGTGTTGGTCAAGATGAGGTAGTAATTTTGTTGGAGACATTTCCTAATGAAAAACATCCGCCTCGTGATATATTTCTCTTCGTAAACAATTTGTATAAAAATGCTTCAACAGGTTTATTATTTTTATAAAAAGACTAATTATTGTTTAAGTTAACACTGGTGAATATATAATTATCATTTTATTATAGGTGTAACTGTTAGTGATATGTCTTTTACTGCTCCTGTTAATACTACATTACTGGATTCCAACAACCATGGTGGATTTTTATTTGTAAGACAAACATACCAATGTATGCAAAAATTACGTTTACCATCACCCCCTTATTTATTTGCCTTGCTTGTTCATCAGTAAGTTTTAATTCTTAATATATTATTAATTTTAAATTAAATTGAGTATAAAGTTGGGTTTACAGCTATGTCGTCAATTGTGCCGTGTCATAAATCAAGTTGAATAATAATAATAATAATAAAAAACACTCTTTATTCAAGTTACTAAATTTAAAATATCATACACGGTTGAAAAATATTTAAATTCATTAATATTTGTATAAACATACAGATCAAAAATTATAAGGCAAAATCTTATATTATATATATTTGTTTTTTTTGGTATTTGAAAACCTATCAATAACTTTATAGTTACAATAAATTAATTAAGTTTATTACATTTCATGGAAGTACACTGTACAGTAGAATTTCGATAATCTGACAGATATCAGATTATGCTACTACCTGATTAACAAAAATGGCAGATTAATGGGGTTTCGCATAATAGTGCATTTGTAATTTTTGAATTTTACAATTTTACTCATGTTAAAAGATGAATAACCTAATTTATTTTTATTATAATATATAAATAATACATAAGTACATAGTTCATACTGTGTTTAATTAATCTGTTGATGGGACAGGTTTAAACAAAATATAAATTTGTTTTTGTTTTTATGTTTAAAATGATGCTTTTAAGAGTTTCTTGTAATCATTTAAGTACCAAATAGCTGAATTATTGATTGGTCGGATTACTAAGATTTTACTGTATAAGTGTGAGTAAAAGAACAATTTTGCGCAATGTCACATTGTTAGACTAAAATTAATAACTTTTAAATATAATGATTTGCAAAACATTATACATATTATATTGTATAATTAATATAAGTAAAAACTCCACCGTATAATATAATTTTTATTGAAGTCCCATTTCCCCTTACCCTTGTGTCCACGTCTGCTTAATTACACAAATTTTACAATAGATTATGTTTTGTGAAAAATACTTTGATTATAATGATCAATTTAAATATGACAATAGGTACTCAATGACAGACTACATAGCTTAAAAAAAAAACCATGTTTAATTTAATTTTAGGTATGAAACTCCTTGGGCAAAAATGTTTCCTATTCGGTTAATGCTACGACTAGGAGCAGAATATCGTTATTATCCATGTATGTTAGTATCCATTAGAAATCGGCCTTCTTTATATACAGAAATCGGTCAAACAGTCATTAAGCTATTAGTAGTAAGTTATTGTTTTTCATTTAAAGGTTTTTAGAATGTATACGTTTAAAAAAATGTATTATATTATATTAAATAAATATATAAAATAATGTATGAATAATATTAATATGTATATATTTTTTAAAGGATTTTAGACAATATTCTTATGGTTTACCTACCGTTAAAGGTTGCTGTATACATATGGATGAAAAACAAATTATGGTGCTATTACCTCGAAATAGATATGATCAAGTAATTATTTTATACAAGTTTATTAAAGAATTTACTATTATTTTGTTTAACTTATAAAATATGTTTATTTTCAGGTTTCAAGATTGGTGTTGGCTTCCAACCGTGGCCTTTTAGCATTTGGTGCTAACTTCAGTGCAGTTGCTGATTCTCATCTAGTATGTGTTCAATCAACTAAAGATGATGGAAACTACAATACACAAGCAATTAATATTCATAATAAACCTAGACAAAGTAATTGAATTATTTTTTGTGTTATTAGTTGTATTAACTAATTTAAATTTTGGTTTGTATAGTAACGGGTGCCAGTTTTATTGCATTGAATGGTGATTTAGAAGATGAAGCTAGTACCAGATGGCGCATAGTGGAAGATGGTGTCATGGTTGAAATGTCAACACAAAAGATGGCATTATTACGTGATGCTCTTCGTTTAATGAAAGACTTTGAACTTAATTGTGGAACAAATGATGAGCAAACAGTGATATTCCACTGGACAGAAGATGATGTCAATTTCAACATTGGGTGAAAATGAAATGATAAATTAAATTCAATTAAATTATAGTATCATTAAAATATTTTATTTTTGTTTAGAGTTAAGAGTTGCATTGATGGCAGATCATTAGATGGTGTATACTCAATTAGAGTTCATAACGGTGTTGATTATTCAGGAAAACGACGTTTTATTCGATGGACTGAAGTGTTTGTTATACAAGTATGTTAATTTTTATGATTATGAATACCTTTAGTTTACCTTTAAATGGCTAACATTAACCAAGGAATTTGAATAGTGTTTCATATATTTTCACTTCTAATATTTCGTCAACTTATAGAATAGTATAAAAAAAACTTTCAATTATATCCTTAATAATTCCTTACCACTGAATTAATAATATAATAGTTAACAGATCAGTTTATTTTATTACAATTTAGTGTGAAGAAACGTCTGACCGTGTTGATGAACCTTTGGACACTAGTAGAACAGCTGAATCTATATCCAAGGCAACGTGTACGGCTTTGGTTCCACTTTTAGATTTGTTATCTGCAGCTTCATTGACTCCACTGGCTTTACGCATTGTTATCAATCCAGATTCGGTAAATAAATTTTAAATTAAAATTTCAAGTAGGTATAGAATTAATATTGAAATTAAACAATATTAAATAAGGTAAATCTAGAGCAGAGATGGTGGATCTATGGCATGCACATGATTTTTAATTGTCACGTGCAAGGTTTGTTTTTTATCATTCAAGCTATGAATGTAGGCATTTTTAAGTTAAAAAAAAGGATCATCACATTAGTTGACATAATGACATACAATGATAATAAAATAGTACCAAAATGTTTATTTGACTAACGGGTACAGAAACGTTTGCATTTCTGAGTCTAGAGTGTATAATATAACTTTACTGTTATATATTTACAAATTGTGAATATTATATTGAATTTTAAATTTATATTTTTGTCCAAATTTTACAGGTAGGATATGAAGCTGGAAGTGGACAAAGTAAACTTCCTCCTTTGTATATGCAAAGTTTGGACGAACATCTTGTCCCAGTGGTGAATGCAATAGCAGTTAAAGCCCAACAATCATCAGTAATATTGGAACTGGTGTTCAGAGTAATGGAACACTAGATAGGTTATTTATTATATAGTGTGATATTTTATCCGTTTAAATGTGTACTATTTTTGCCATTTTTGGTTAAATTAAATTAAATTAAATATTGTGTTGACCATATTTTGTTTACCAAACGTCCCAATACATGATTATATAAATATATATGTATGTATAAATTTTATTTTAGAATGGATCTCGAGAAATTCTTAAACAAGTGTAATACCTAAGACTTTTTCATAAAATGTTGATAGAATAATGTCTTTTATCAAAACTGCAGATGTCAAAAGAATTTCTTGTAGTTTCCTTATTATTTTTGTTGTGAAGTGTACCTAAATCATGTTATGTTATCATTATAAATTCATATTATACTAAATAAGAATATTTAACTAAGAATGTTATACTAATTGTTATCAAAATTTATTTAATTATTAGTTTAAAAATAATTTTTTTATTACTCCTGCATTTTAATAGATTACTCAAAATATATCAATAAATATGTATTATATATAACATTATGATGTATTTTATACTATTACTAAAATACTAAATTTTATACTACCTATATTTAAAACTATTAACACACATACTGGACGAATCTATTATTGGAGAGCACTCATAATTTTAAAACAATATTTTTGAAAAATCTGGTAAAATTGTATTAACTTCAATATTTAGTCATTTTATTTAAAATGTGTGAATGGCAAAAATGAGAGTAAATTACAAAAAAAATATTTATTATGTCTTATCTCTCTACAAATAATTATTTAGCATTGTTATGGTTATTATTTTGATTTTCGAATATAAGTTTGACATGGTTCAAATTTTGTTAAAAACAAATTGTTCATATATATTAAATTCCATTTTTTAAATAAAAATTAACTCGAGAGTATCTACACTACATACAGATACAAGGATACATGCATATGTCTTGTTTCTACTGAATATAGTTGACATAAGAATGTCAATGTCAATTTGGTTTTGGTATTATTATTATTATTATTTTGTATTATTAACGCACCAATGACGTCATGGTAACATACTCGGTTTCGGACAAATTAACAGAATGACTCCCATCCATAAGAGTCCATAGGCGCAATTTGGTTTAAATTTATGGGGGTGCTAGATTTAAGTTGATCAGTGACCCGTGAGTAACTTTGCCCACTCTCAAATAAAAATTTGATGTTGTTATTAAACATTTGGAGGTGCTAATATGAAATTTGGGGGACCTAAGCACCCCCAAGCACCACCCAAATTGCGCCTATTCATAAGACTTATACTTAAACTGTAAGTAAATGAAATTATCAAATATTAAATAGGTAATATAAATATTTTTTTTATACATTTTTACTTAGCAACCGGTTGCTATAACAACCAGTTTCTATAAGCAATCACCGTCTCGACTGGTAACATTCTCGGTGTCGGACAAATTAACAGAATGACCCCCAGCCATAAGACATATACATGTCAAAAAAAAAAATTTTCTACTGAATGTCTGAATTCTGAATCTACTCGAATTTAAAAAAAAATAAATTGAATTACCATGACGTAAGTTATTTTAATGATTTACTCATATTGGTGGTTGGCTACACTGAATCGATCACGGAAGATTTAAAAGGGAGGGGCATGAAGACTAGAGCTGCTGATCATGGCTAAATAACATTTAGCATTTTAAAAATTTTATCATTTTTAACATTTTTTTTATGTTATTCAGCCATGGAGCTGATATTCTCTAGTCTTCATGGGGAGGGAAGTATCAGTTAAACAATAGTGACGGCGTGACGCAAATGTTGCCAATTTTGCCATCCCAACCGATCATTGGTGATACCTTGGGCTTATGACCTACACGGTTACACACGTCCGTACAGTGTTCTGTTAAATCGAGTTTTTTAATGTCATACTATATAGTGTGTGATACAGTCCTACTAGTCATACTAAAATGTTTGTTGTATAATATTCACCACTCGTGGGTAACGCAATGAATTCCTAACGATTAATATTTGTCGTTTGTTAGTGACTAGTGATCATATTTTAGCCGTAATTCGTAACTTGTTAATGATCAAATCTTTCGATTTTAACTATAAATGAATGATTTTATCTTATTTTTTACTTTACATTTTTATGTTTAATCTTTCTATGATCTCAACTGTCACAGTGTTTGTATGATCTGCGACCGAACCGAATGTAATTCACGCATGCACTTTTGGCATTTGTATTATTTCTCAACGGCCCGCAGTTACTTACGTTTTACAACTAAACACCACACTGGTTGCTTAGTGTTTATTGTTTATTTGATGTATCTAAATACGTTCTTTATGAGATTTTAATAATCTAGAACAAACGAAAATACAATAGACACATTATTCATTTATCATTTACAGATCATATTTGTGAAATATCAACTACCTACCTAATTATATTATGGTAAGTAATAATCATATACTAGTTACCTTCCCAAAAATTCATATGTTCAAGGTAACTGGTTATTGTTACTATTAAATTTTGTATAATATGCTTACTGAATAAAGGAAGAAATCTGTCATATTTCAGATTAGTGTCGTTATCATACCTATTGAATATTTGAAAGTTAGTTTTAACACCTTAAATCTAAGTTTTGGATGTCACAATGACCTGGATATACTAATCTGAATAATTTTTAAGCTAATATGATATACATAATTATTATGTACTTAATATTAATTTTATGTATCTAATATATCATTTAATATTGACTTATAAAATTTATATTAATTTTTTAAATTTTAGAATTGAAATTTACGACTCAACATGTCTCTCATCATAAAATCTGAACCTGATGTTGTGGAGTTGTCATCAGATGAAGAATCGATAACACTCCTGAGAAATAGACTTCCTAATCCCAGAGACCGCTCTTCGTCACCAGATACACAATGTTCAATTTGTCTTGATGGTTTAACTAATAAATGTTATACAGATTCATGTTGGCATTTATTCTGTTTTGAATGTTTAAAACGATGGTCAATTGTAAGTTGAGTAAATCCTTAATAATGATTAATTTATATCATAATATTATCTAAAAATTTTTTTAAATAAAATCTGACTTTATTATACAGTATAAGTTGGAAAAAATACTATTTTTCGTATCAATTTAAAAATGAATGTTAGTAAATTTTTTGCTAAGAAATTTTCTTTAATTATTACTTCAATCTATTTTAATAACATAAAATGTTTTATCTGTAATTAAAAATAGTTTAAAGGGTTTAATAATTAAGTTTAAAAAGTAAGAAGAATAAATTTAGATTAAACTTCAGAAAAAATGTTTATTGCCTGAAGTTTTGATTAGGTACAATCAAAAAAAAAAATTATTTATTAGTTTATTTACTTAATACAGATAATGTGAAAATACATTATGATTAATAATTAGGAATTTATTTAAAAGTTGTATACTCTATGTCTTAATCACAATAGTCACATTTTTATACATTTATGATTTAGTCTGAACCAACTTGTCCATTATGTAAGAAAAGATTCGACAGTATTTTTCATTCATTTGATGATCAAGGTGACCATCAAATATATGATGTTCCTCAATCAAGATACCCCACGGAACCTGTTTTGTAAGAAACATGATTTTATAAATTTTACTTATTGTGTTTATTTTTTTATAACAATGTTTGTTTTCTAGACCAAGAATAATCTTACGGCCATTGGATGATTTAACAGATGCAAACAGGTGAGGTACTAGTACTAATTACTTATTAGGTAAAGACTATCAAACATATTTTTACTTTATATCTTCATAACTCATAAGAAAATCAGTATTTTGGTACATTTTTTATGATGTGTTTGAACAAGTATATCACATTGTGTCAGTAGCATTTGTTCAGCACACCATTTTTATATGTTATGGCTAGTTAAAATTTTATTTTGTGATCGGAAATATTAATTAATATTTAAAAATTTATCAAATATTATAGTTTTGTAAAAATTATCCTTAAATTAATAAAATCACTTGTTCTAAATTTTAAATTAGTAGAGCACAGGTGTTGTAGTACTAAAAAAACTGGTAAAATTGATTGCAGTATTGCACTAAAAAATAACGTTTGTTATAAATGTTTTATATTTACTGTTGTAATCCAAAATAGCGGGTAAGTGGATACTGCTCTGCTGTACATTAGGTACCTTGTGGATCGTTATTATATATTATAGGAGTGTTAAATTTTATACTTTTTGAATAACCACAAATATTTAATATCGTTTGAGGATAAATTGTCATTGTTACGCTAAATTCGAACGCACTTAAAATTTTTCCTATAGTGATGCATCGAGTTTTCTCTATATAGCTATTTGAAGGAAAACTTAATGTTGAATTTTTTAACCTTTTAACACAACAAATTTTATGATTTTTCTACTACAAAATTACTTGCAAATTGATGAAAAAAATGATTTTGACATATTTCGTAAAAATTTTAACTAAACGCTTATAAAATAAATTGTGACAAACGATTTTTGATTTTTTTTAACTACAATAAGAACAACTCATAAGGAACCTTGTATTAAATTTTCAAGTTTTTTTGGCCATCTAAATTTTTTTTTATCGATACTTAAAAAAAAATTTTCATAAAAATCGAAAATTTCAGTGGTCTATAAATAACTAAAAAAAAGTCAAAATATTTTAAAAATTTAGCCATGTATTATTAACTATAATATAAACATGTGGTGAAAATTTCAAGTATTTACAGTTAGTATTAGTTTTTGAGTTACAACCATATAAAAAAATTAAAACTGTTGGAAAATGTTTACTTTTGATCTCTATAATGCACTAAGGATATTCATTTTGTATCAGAAACCACCCCCAAAATGAAATTGAAGCATTATTTTGTAATTCCAATAGTAACTAGGCCTAGTTGGTGGTAGAAACATGATTTTTATACCAAATTAAATGTGAGAAGTTGTACTATTAACTGTTGGAACACATTTTTGAAATTTGTTTTCAAACCAATGTTAATTATATTTAAAATTTGTTAAAGTTTTAAAATATTAAAAAAATTATATAAAATCAGCAAATTGAAATATCAAAATTCTGTTCCAACAGTTATTAGTACAACTTCTCACACTAGTTATGCTGTATCCAGACACACACACACACAAAACACATCATTGTAGAATCAATACATTCATCACTCCGTTCAGAATATAAAAAATAAATATATATATATTATAATTATATAATTATACTCATACAATATTTTCTTTTACCCTTTATAAAGCTTAGGACTTTCTATCTAATAATATTCTGTTGTCATAGACTGGGGGGTTAAAAAAGTTGTTTGAGTTATTTAATTTAGCATAACTTTAATAAGTCATTATTTATATTTTTATTGTAATTATAATTATTTTTACAATCAAATAATTACCCAATGAAATATAAGAAAAATATAGTTAATAATAAATATTATTTTTTTTTATCCATTTTTATTATACAAAATTATTATTATATAATAAAAAGAGATTATCTACCAGCAAAGCTTGTGTTATCCGGGTATTGTGTACTCTAGCCATACTGGTTGGATAAAGTAAATACTTAACATTTAAAATCATAGTTTTGTACACATTACCCGGCTAAAGTAACTTTAGCCATCGTATTATGACATATAAGTTAAAAATTAAATATTGATAAACTAAATTTGATGCAATATTAAATTTATTTTTATTAGACATTATTAATATTATTTATAAGATAACATTTTTTTATTATTATTTATTTGAACATGGTCTTCGTATGCTATTACTTGAATATTACTTCCTCAAGTTTCACACAGTTTATGTATTTCTTCATCCTTTGAAAAAAAAAATTAATATCTATTATAACATTTTGTAAACCGTACTATAATACATTTATGTATTGTTTGTTATTTCTTATATTTACCTGATTAGGATTGGTAGAATTGCTTTTCACTTTTTCTCCCAATATTTTGCAATACGTTTTCTAAGTCTTCTTCTGATGATATATTGTTTATAGCTTCTGGTGGAAGAATATACGTCGACAATCCAATTTTGATATCATTACCAAACATTGTTTGATATAGCGAGGACCTTTTTATACCACTATGAAATGCTCTATTCTTCATTAATTGTACTAACCTTAAACCCTTGGACCATAATTTCGAATTATTTGTTTGCATTCATCTTGGCATTCATGTAGTTAAAATATTTTGAATATTCTGGTTCACCCTTTCAACACTACCTTGTGATTGGCTGTGATGGGGCTTGCTGTGTACTATTTTTTATTTCTTAATTATCCCACGTACATTTTAAATCATTAATTATTTGATTTACGAATTTTCTTCCATTATCAGATTACAGTATCATTGGAGCACCAAAAATACAAAATATGTATATAATATGTTTTGCGACCTCTTCAGCTCGTTTTGTTTTTAATGCTCTTATTTGTACAAACTTTGTAACATGGTCTTGGTAGACCATAATAAAACGATATTCTCCATCTGCTTGTGACCGCATGTCAATAAGATCAACTTGAGCCCTACTATTCATTTCAGAGAATTTCATTGGCTTAATAACAAGACCATTTTTTTTTTTATATTTTTGCTTCATTTGGCAAGGTTCACAATGCTTTAAATATATTAATATAACTCTTGAGTGATATTTTTATATTTCTTTTTTGTCTCAGCAATCATTCTGTGTTTACCCCCACGACCTATATTATAATGGATTTCATAAAGAATATCGTACATACTGGGGTATATACTTTTGTTTTGAACGTAGTAGTAGATCGTTGAATCACTACTGTCTATAGCAGGGATGGGCAACTGGCAGCCCGCGTACCTTTTTTATTTGGCCCGTGCTACATTTTCAAATTGTGTGGATTTTACTAAATTGTCTATTGAAAAAACCTCATCCTCAAGTATCACATTAAATGATAATTGTTAATTTAAAATATAAATTACAAATAAATAAAGATTAAAATAAATGTTAATAAATTTGAAGGACTCTTTAGGACTTTTTTTTTGCTTTCTCCTATGCACTGCGGTCCGCTAGATTTTAAAGTACTTTAAAGTGGCCCACTAGTTACTTTGAGTTGCCCATCTCTGGTCTATAGGATAAATCAATTTGTCTTCCCCGTCAATAGTTATTACATCATATCTTTTTAAACGTTGGTAATGTGTGCTTGTTTTTTTTCGATTTGATTTTGCATTTTCATTTCTATTATTATTTAGGAATATTTTTTTTGAGACAAATAAATCGAATTCTGTTTTTTTTCGCGATTAATTTATTAAAACACGTAAAAATTGTCTTTTGAACTCATTTTATTTCAGATGTTTACGTTTTACTCCGAACACAACTAAATTTCAACTGATTTCAACTTATGTAGGTAACATCAAACGATTACGATAAATGATCGTGTGATAAATGGTAGTGATAGATAGTCCCATCTTATCTTTTGACGGCCTTCACATCATAAAAATAGCATCATAATTTCATATCTTACATTTAGAGTACCGTTGAAAATATAATTATAATATAATACCAGGTTTTCTACATTTGTATGTTCAAATTACTAGGTTAATATAGGAATATCATGAAGTTAATTAATATGTAATTGTTAACTTATATTTATTAATTTTATTGAAACAAAATATAATTACATTAGCCATAACACGATGACTAAAGTTACTTAAGGGCCAGTTGTACCGTCTTCGGTTAAACAGTGATTAAGAGTTAATCAGCTAATAACAGATTTTTAACCGGCCAAATTCGACTGATTAAACTACGGTTAACTTTAATCGGAGATGGTACAACTGGCCCTAAGCCGGGTAATGTGTACAAAACTATAATTTTAAATTTTAAGTGTTTACTTTATCCAACCAGTATGGCTAGAGTGCACAATATCCGGATAATGTGCACTTTAACCATATTTCGGACTCTAGCCATAACATATACATAGTAACTGCCTATAACAGTGTTTCTCAATTTATTTTTTCTACGGAACCTAATTGATTATACTTTTCCTAGTGGAAA
Source organism: Aphis craccivora (assembly GCA_009835225.1). Lineage (NCBI taxonomy): Eukaryota > Metazoa > Arthropoda > Insecta > Hemiptera > Aphididae > Aphis > Aphis craccivora. The sequence goes on from VUJU01001694.1 coordinate 34,761, forward strand.
CCTAGTTTGATAACAGAAAATTATTGCCTTGTAGGTAGTATTTATATTTTTATAATTGATTTAAAAATAAAGAAAAAATATAAATGAAAGACAATTATTTTATGCATTAAAAAACATTTAGGTACCGTACATAGAAATACAATGTAACTAAGTACCTGTTTTTATCAATTTAATGAGAAGAATGAAATTTGTGTGCATCTAGCCATTTTAATTTAAAGGTCAACGCGCGAACCTAACTTAACAGCGCCGCCATTGGTTGTGATTGTGATTCTTTTCTACAAAAGTTCTGTTTAATTTTTGGGCTGAAAGCGGAACCCCAGGGTTCCACGGACCACCATTCGGAAAACGCTAGCCTATAAACACAACATATATATAACTATTCTTAATACAATAATAACAAATTATTGATAGATATTTTAACATTTTTGTGTTTTTTGATTATATTCTTTTTTATAATAACAGGCATGGAATTTAAATAAGTAGGACCCAGGTATTTCACAAATTTTCTACCAAAAGATTTTTTTAAATATATCACTAACATTATAATATGTTAAATGTTTTCTTTTTTCATTATTTATATTTGTCCAAATATCTATATAAAATTGCACTTTTTTTAAATAGTAAATCTACAGTTAATACATTAAATAATTTGATGTTTTGATTTGTTGAACCTTCAAAAGTAGGTTTCTGTAAATATATTTGAACAATTTGTCTTTGTTGTATTATTAAAAGTTTTATAGCATTAACAGAAAGGCCTCTAAGTTGTCCATATTGATATAATGATAGATATTCAGTTTGAACAACTTGCATTGGTACTACCATTCGTAACTTGTATACCTAAATTTTAACTCATGGTACATAGATGCATTACTAGATTGTTTACCTGCTGAAACCATCTTAAATTCTAAAACTAATTTTAAATTTAAAAGGAATATTAGAGACTCTTAAGAGGACGTCGTACTCACATGTGTTGTCTCCGTCTTACACACATATGATATAGACAAAATGTGTTTACGCAGTCTGAACTATCTTTTGTTCTATACCTAGTTATAACTCCTTCAATAATTTACTTAGAAGGAATGTGATTAATTTTGTTGAAAGGAGAGATATTAAACTATGCCTCCTCAAAGAGATTTTTTTGATCAATTTAATATATCAACCAATATTCAAGCTTAAAAATGTCAGTTTTTTCATTTTTTTCCATCATGTAAAAAATAAACCAGAACATTTTTTTAAAAAAACTCATCGAGGAAGCATAGTATAAGTTATGATCTTTCTATTGGAGTTAAAGCCATGTTTGTACGGTATCTGTGCATTGTGTTGTGTGCATAGATCCGAGGCTTGTTTTATACTTTCGAAATACACTTTCGACGTTCTCTTAATAACGTTTTACATTTTGTGTCATTGCAAGAGTTATTATTGTCACAGACATGAATTTTTAGTGTATCATAATTATCTTCTCAATCATTAAGTGCTTAAACTTGGTTTTATTTCAATTGATCAATAGTTTTCTATGGTTAAGAAAATCGACTACTTTTTTAAACCTTTTAATGACTTTAATATATATATCAACCTATAAATTTCCCGAGAAAAGCAGACACGTATCATCAGCGTAGATAGTAATAAGTCCCTCAATTTTTTAATTACAGATAGGTACTATTTATGTACAAGATAAATAATATGGGACCTAGTATACTACCTTGTGGTACTCCACAGTTTATCACTGTTCAAACATGTTCAAACTTTATTCTCACTATTTGCTTTCTCTTCCAAATATCTTCTAAATCACTCTAAATTTTACTAAATGATAACAAATTCAAGCAAAATATCAAATGCTGTGGCTAAATCCAAAATATTTCCATTACTTTCTTTTTGTTATCAAGTGCATAATTAATAAAATCCTTAATAAAATTGTTGTGTTGTATAGTGAATTTTCTATACCTAATCCTGGTCTGAAACCAAATTGATTTTTAAACAGAATTTTGAATTTTTCTAAAAATATAATAACGATAAGTCTATTTTTCAAATATTTTAGAGAAATAACTTAACATAAAAATGGGTCTTTAGTTGTTTATACATATTATATCCCCATTTTGAACAGAGATTTAATTATAGCCATTTCAAATTTCTCCAGAAATATACTGTTTTTTATACTTAAATTATAAATATGTGTTAAAGGACTTCTTATTTTATTAGCTATATGTTTAATGATTTTAATTGAGATTCCATCAAAACCTGCTGCTGTTAGTGAGGACTTTATGAAAAACATTTGAAAAAAATCATAGAAAAAATTGTAAAAAATACTCTTGAAAATACCCATCATATTTTTAGAAAACTTCAAACTTATCTCCAAAACCCAATTTTTTTTTTTAAATTTATTATTTTGATTCTATTTTTAGTAATTGTTTCTTTTTTTCATTTTCAATTGACAAAATTGTCGAGAAGTGATCTGTGATGTAAGTTTGTAGTACCTACTCCTGCCTCAATTTTACACTCATTTACATTTTTAATAAGTATGTGATCTAAACAAGATATAATTTAATAATTATGTCTTTAAAATAGTAACCTACATATTTATTATTTATTGATACGAGTTTGCATTACAATTATTAAGATCTCAATATTTAGGTATAGATTTTAATCAGAATATATTTTTTTTTCATATACCTAAATTTTTATTTTTCTCTCCTATAGATATTTTCTTTGTTGTTTTTCTAATTATTAATTAAAAATAGGATTGACTTACATTTCTATTTGTACTTGAATAATTTGGTAAATGTAAGAGTGGGAGGTATAAAATTGATTATTGCGGCAAATGTGAAATATTTCAGCTCTGTTCGTTAGTTTTTGGGCTATTGTTTGGTTTATTAGCCCATAATTCTGGCCCAAAATTAGCATCAAAATCAATATAATTTTTTAACATATAGTCTAAAAATCCATAATATATTGCATAGAGCTATTGAAATTATTTCAGGAAATGTGTCTAGTTAGTTTCCGAGTAAGTTGTTTGGGTTTAAACAAGATAAATCAAAAAAGTGTTTAAGCTACCTTCTAATTTATTACAGAATCAATTTTCGAGTATTTTTTTACTGATAGATGAAAATTGATTGGAAACCACGATTGAAAATAAATGTTTTGCTTTAAGAAAAAGGGGACACCCTGTTAATTAAAAATTGTACCTATAAGCTGGTTTTCATTCTTCACAATTTTGTGCTTAAATAAGTTTGCTTGTATTTAAAAAATATATTAATATGTGCATAAAAGAGTCTCCACTAAAATAGTTGTATAAATAAGTAATTTCAATAAAATTGCAATTAAAATCCAAAAATTCCAAAAAGTTGCACTTAAAACTTATAGATTTTATTTTATACTTACATAACATACATTTATAACATACTTAGGTAGCAATAAATTTAAAAAATAGAAAAAAAGTTGCAAATGCAATAACATCCATACCCTATAAATTAGTATTATTAGTTATTGTGTATACTGTATAGTTTATCAAATATGAATTTATCAAACCCGAATACTTAGAAGAAATTATATTCTAACAAATTCAAATAGAAAATTGACAAAAAAATGCAATTTTATGTACCTATATAAAATATAAATACTTTAAATATTTGTTAACAATTTATTAGACAAGCAAGAATATTTACAAACATCTAGATTGTTATATTAAATAATACTTTTGGAGTATATAAAACATATTTTATAATGAAATTTCAATGTAAAAAAAATGTGTAAAACAACATTTAATTAAAACAAATTATTGTAAAATTAATACATTCATCGGAATCTAAATACATTTTTTATAATACCATTCTAATTTTTGAACTGCTACAAGTTCATTAAACTGAAAGTCAAAATAAAATGCATTGATAAAATATTTTTGAAATAAATTACAGGTTATAGCATATTAAAATATTAACCTAAGAACAATAGCTTAAAGTTATTTGCTTAAATAATGCATTTTGCTTAATTATCTAAACGCTAATGATTCCCTCAATAATATCTATAATCTATATAGTTGAATGTTGTATTGTATATTTCTAAAAATATTCCAATATATATCAAAACAAATCAAAGAATAACTACTTGACTTCGTGTTGTTCTAGCATAATCAGAATGAATTTGTATATGGATCTTATACGTAGAAATGAGAGAGATAATGACATGGGCCATTTAGCTAATTTATATGACCGACAATATCATAACAATGGTCAATTTCTTCGTCGATTTTATGATGATGTTGTGACTCGGGATTTATCGGATCCTTCAGCAAGAGCATTGATAGGTATTAATATTTATTATAATTTTCTGAAGAGAACCCACACCCATATGTGTTATCCTCATCTCACAAATGTATAAAAGAGCAAAATGTGAACATACGTTTACAATAATCCATTTTACTCTGTTGTTTTTAAAATTAGAGTGAGTAGTGACTTAAGAGGATGTCAAGTGCAATTTTTGTTTTTTTATCTCAGACCCATGCACAACATAGATAAAACTTTCACCTAAAATATTTTTTTTTTCTGAGTAATCTTAGAGTAAAATCACCTATTAGAAAAACTATAGAGAATAATATTTTTGAGGTATGACATATCAGTACCTATTATATTTTATTATTTGACTTTCAAAATAAAAATAAAAATTTTTGTAAATTTATATGATGTTTAAATTGTTTTGATACAATATTTAGAGAAATTGATATGTCATACCTTCAAAAATATTATTCTCTATTATTTTTGTAATAGATGATTTTACTTTAAGATAACTCAAAAACATAAAAAAAAAAAACGATTCTTCGTAAATGTGTTTCATCTATATTGCGCATTGGTCAGAGAGAGAAAACGAACAATACGCTGACATCCTCTTTACCTATTATAAAATTTAAAGATTTACAGTAACTTGAAAGGCTTTATTAATATTTTAAAGAAGGAAATTATTATCATTTTAAAATGTACAAACAATTTACGGTTTTAAAAAGTTGATAACTTGCTTTGTAATTTAAGATATAAATAACACCCTGCTAGTTTCCCTGAATAATAATCTTATCTTTAAATTTCTAAAAAAGTCAATTTAAAAAAAAAAAATCTAAAAATTACAAACTAAAATGGATTATTGTGAATGTAAAATTTACCATGTTTGTACGTACATTTGTAAGACTGAGACAGCACTTATGGGTGTAGCATTCTCTTAAAATTATAAATTTTATTTGTTTATACAATTCAACATTCTTTTTATTTTCAGGTCAAGTAACAAGAGTACAAGTGTATTTGGAAAATGCGTGGGCTCATCCATTACCTGATCTAAGTGGCCGTTTTAGAGAATGTAGTTCAGCTTTCTTTCGGTAAACGACAAAAAACTCAATTTTGTTTTTTTATTTAAAATTTTACTCTTAAATAATAAATAATATTGAATATTATTTTTTCAAATACATACTTCAGATATTATGGGTAAAATATGCGTGTAAAAAATAATTCATAAGACTTAATTTGGGTTATTATAGTTGTGTCTTTTGGTGAAAGGTTTTTACCTCCGTCTGATTTTATAATATTTTATTTTATTTTATTTTTTTTGTTTCATGCGCCATTTAGGCGTGCTTTGCAGCGTCTTCCAGTTCTCCAATGTTTTCTTTTATCTGCATCTTCAATACTCACTCCATTTCTCAATCTTTTTAAGTAATCTCTTACTCGATCCATCAAATGTTTCCTACTGGTCGTTTTTTATTTGCCTTGTTAATGAGAACCTGTCTAATCAATCTCTCCTCTGCACGCCATACATTGCTAGCCCATTCGAGTCTTTTTTATCTCAAAAAATCTTATAGATTTGGAGTATTATACAGTCTGCCTAAGTCTGCATTTTTTCTCCGCTTATATAAATCAGTAATTGGATTTAACACAGACCCATAGATTTTTCTAAGTACAGTGGAACCTCGATAACTCGAATCGGTTGGAGACAAAAAAAAAAATTTGAGTTATCGAGGTTCCACTGTACTTTCCTTTCAAAAGTCAATAGTTTGTACTCATTTCCCTGCGTCGTGGATCATGTTTCACATCCGTACATGAAAATATTGCATAAGTAGGCAATGTATAGTTTTTTCTTTGTGTTTCTTGAAAGAAGTTTTGATGTGAACATTTTATTCATTGAGTAGTACTCTCGGTTTGCCACATTATCCTGCTTTTAATCTTGTTATGCATATTATTTTTATGATTAATGTTAGCACCTAAGTTCTTAAAATTCTCAACTTGTTCAAAAGAGAACTGATGAACATTTAGAATTTTAAAAGGTGCTGGGTCCCTAGTCATTAGCATATACTTAGTCTTATTTTCATTTATTTTAAGTCCCATATTTTTACTTGATAATTTACTTGTAATTTACTAAATTATCGCCATCTTCATGTTGTTAGTTGTAATCACTTTGTTGTAAGCGGCCACAATTATATTTGTGCCTTATAAAAGAGGGGATCATCTATCTGTACAATGTATCCAGGACCTATTTTCCCATTTTCAGTCTTTTTGAATACTTACCAACAACTATGTCATAGTATAGATTGTACCAGTTAATTATAGTGAATTTACTTCTAATTTTTCATAAAACAGTACCTATTATGTATTGGAATTTTGTATACACAATTACCAGACAAGTTATTATTTCTGTTAAACCTAAATTACTATAACATTTATCAATGAGAAGATCTATGTAAAAAAAAAAAAAATGGATTCCCTGCTCAAGTTGACTGATATGTCTGGCATCCTGTTTTAGTGTACTTCAGTCACAATTTTTTTAACTACCATTCAAATGTTACTTCTTATTGGTCGTTTCACCTTAGTTGTTCTCCACATTCGGTTCCATTAATATTCTTTTTTAAGTAAACCATATTTTTAACGATCATTATTAATTAAAAGGTTTTTATTATTTAAATATTCAACACATTTACACATTTATCTTCATCTATAATTATGTTTCTATAATATAAATATCCCATTGTGGTAGTAAAATTTAGTTTCTTAAACATAGAATATTTATAGTTATATATATTTTTCATCATATATTCATATTATATATTTGTAATTAATTAAATAATGATACTTAATACTATACATTTTATATCAGTAGTGTTGTATGTGAAGGGGAGAGGATGGTGGACATTTGCTCTTGTCTAATTTTGAATACAGTCCTAATCAAATATCCTGGATATAGCACTGACTCTATTAGCACTTAAAAAAAAAAAAAATAGAGTTGATATCAATACTCTAATATTAATTTATATACTATATAGTTTATAAAACAAGAACTATGTTAGAGTAAGATTCTAATTCACCATATCTCATTGCCTAACTAGTTTTTATCTTGTATAATAAAGATCTGAAATACTGGGAAAAAATTAATCAGCCAAATTAATGATTGGCCTGTGTCTTATTTTGAAGTATTTTTCACTTTTCCTTCCCCTTCAAACTTTTTTTTTATAATTTATGTTTAACAAAAAAAATTTCATTCTTTCAGAAATAATCCAGCTCAAGTCCATAGATTACAACCATTCATCCTTAGAGATCTTCAAGCCATAACGGAATCAGCAAGAATAGAGGGTGAGACCTTAAATATAAGGGACAATAATATTACTACTGTGACACAATTGATAATGCGAACACTAACAGCTTATGAAATAAGAGAGGGGTTTATGATTAACTCCTTAAGGCCTTTTCTGAATTGGCGTGCATTACATTTTTGTCATGAACTATATAATTTTGCTAATAGTCCATATGACATAGTTGGCTATGATCGCCATGTTCAATTTTCTTTGCGCTCTAGGACACCACATTCACTGGATATACACCCTGAACTTAGAGAAAATGTAATATAAATAAAATATTGAAAATTAGGAGCAATACAATAGTATTACTTTAAAATAAATGTATGTATATTTTTAGGCATTAAATCTTTCGTCGGAGTTTGAACCACCACCAGCACTTCTACTGGCAAATCCTTTTTATCGAGTTATTGGTGACACAATTATTTTGGATTCAGATAATGAAGAACCTCAATTGCCAGTATTGGAAGTTATCGTAGTTAGTTCTAGTGGTGATGATTCTGATGTTGAAATTCTAAGTCACTCCTTCCGTCCTATTGAATCACTGAATTCTGCTTCAATAGACCAACCATCTACATCTACTGGAATTCGAGATTCATTAGATCGATCAAACAATAGGTAAGTAAATTATTGTGTTATATTATTATTTGTAATACTGTACATTTAAAGATGTATGATTGTATTATTTTTATAATCGAATAGGTACAATTTAAGGAGACGGAGATTACAATCTGTACAATCTCGATATCCATTTCGTGCAAGAAGAAGGGCCATTGTAGATTCTTCATCATCTGATGAAGAATCAATTAATACTACTCGAAGTTCTGAAACTGATCGTATGAAATCTCAAGATATTAATAACAAAAATAAAATAAAACCAAAAAAAAGGAAAATTAAAAAAAGAAAATTAAATAACGATTCAAGGTCTGAATACCACAACATCAATAGAAATCGTTCATATTCAGAATCCTCCTCATCTTCAGGTGATACAGATATAAGACCAAATAACAATTTTATTCATGCTGATATTAGTGATATTGTACTATAAACTAATATTCATTTGTTAAAAGGAAGAATTTTTGTAATTATCTAACTCTGGACCTTAAAAATATCAGTACTATAAAACTTTTTTATAATCACTTACCATAAAAATCAGTTACTAGTTTAATTAAATAAAATTATGAGCAAAAAGTGATAAATAAGTTATTATTCATATTTTTTGAATAACTTAACTAAAATGTTATGTATATACTATTTATTATAATTTAAAACTTATGTATTGTGTAATCACAGTAGAAGTTTTGATTGTCAGTCTGTGTAAACAATAATAGACAATTTTTAATTTTATTTAATTAAACAATTTGTGTGTTTGATGCCTTAAAATAAAAAAAATGTATCATATTCTTAATATGTTATGTATACAAATGATTTAATCATGAATTTTGTAAAATTATAAACCTATTTTCTTTTTCAAAAAATGGTATTTTTATATTTATTAGATATTCAAATATGTTTTATTTTTATTTGTGTTTTTTACCCTACAAGAATAATAATAATAAAAGCAGTAGGTAACACTCTGCTGTACAGTAGGTATTGAGTAGACCTTGGACGAATCATGGACGTTTCGCCCCTGCCATTTCGTCCCCGGCAATTATTAAGATAGCGTCCGTAGGTTCATTAGATTAGGGTCTAAATACATTAATTTTAAGTAAACAATTTAATGTTTAAATGACAATATTACAAAATTACAAATACATAATCACTAATCAATATTCATACAATATACCTAATTAAATATTATAGTCAAAATTTAATTAAATCACAATTATATTAGTCATGTTAAATTTCGTAAAAATGAATAAATGAATAAATGTTTAGGTCAACAGTTTAAAATATTTCTATCTAGAAATGAATCATTTGTAACAACTAACAACCATATTATTGAGTGCTTCTAATGTTTCTATACATGCGGTTTTTTTTTAATTAGAAAAGTTCAAAAAAAAATTTTAACATAAAAAGTGTATAATAAATAAACTATTTTCGATATACGGCATGCAATTCGGATAGACCCCTTTAAGAAATCGCATGCAATTCTGACATTTTTTTTTTTTGGCATGCAATTCGGATTTGAATTGCAGATCGGACGAAGTGTCTCATCTAAATAATTACTGCGGACGAAACGTCTGTGGACTGTTTTTTTTTTACGAGGACGGAACTTCCGTTTACCACCTTGGACATAGAGTAACTCACTATATAATGAATTATGTGTTAAATTTGAATGCTATGATTGGTATCAATGTATACGAAAAACGATTTTGAACAGTGAATCAAATTATATTCAAATTGTAATATATTTTATTTTGATACAAATAACAAATAATTTATTTTTCAATTAGGACGGATTGGTGGTTGCCACTATATAGGTAGTGTATTATACTCTATTCCAAACGAGATCAGCCTTGCGCGGCGACCAGTTTTCGTTCGGTGGTGGTCAGGTTCCCCCACCTAGTAGTTGTTCGATTGCAGCTCTACCGGCGGCATGTTATAATATTAGTATTGCAACGTGCTCTGATATTCATATATTATAAAAATATAATTAATATAGGTATTGCAACGTAGACCGAAACGACCAAACATAAGGGAAGTAATAACCATAACAAGTTATTATTATAATTGTCAAAACAACATATTGTTAATTATAGGGAAATGGCTAAGTGTTATACACACCCCAAAATATTAATCGAAATGGCTAAACACACCAAAATATTACAGTGATAACATAATAATAATCGAAATGCGTGTAAGCCCAAAATTATATACAACCGTGAAAAAGCTTTTATACGCGTAGCGCAGTCGTGGTTGACATGTGTGGGCGAATCATCATCCGGTCGCCATTTATAGGGATAGTATCGCACGTATGCCTATAATCCAAAAAAAGATGTAATTGACGGAATTTGACGCATAACGTGGGAATACGGCTGCTCGTGCAATTGGCCAGTAGGGACCTGACGGTAACGAGGGGGTCACTGGAACATATTATATAAGGGGGTCCCGAATAATATAGGCACAGCGCAAACGTGATTTGTCAGAGTTAGAGCGAGCACCTTCACTCCACCCAGTTTAATATTCATGTCTTTCGGACTTAGAATAATTTCACTGGTTTAATTTAAATAATTATTTAGACTTAGAATATTTTTACAATAAAAAACACTTAGTAATATTTTGTCAATCTTCATTTTTTAACTACAACCTCAAATACTACATCATTACTGTTGCTCAAACGCGACAAACTACAATATAATTTATTTCAAATATCACCTCAATCTACATCACTACGGTTGCTCGCACGTGGCACAAATTGGCGCAATCAGAAGGATTCTTTTTATTTAAAAATTCTCCAATCGAAATATTTTATTTTTCGAACTTTGAAAATTGTTGAGGAAACATTTTTTTACCTTTCGAAATAAATCATTCGACTTGGAAGAATTCACTGAGACAACTTCGGCAACGAACAACAGTTGTAGAAGACACTTGAACACTGTCAACTATTCAGCGACTCCAAGAAAAAGAACCACAACTTGTAACCAGTACGGCACTCAAAGAACACAATGGACGCAACGACACAAACCATCGCTGTGTAAGTTAATTATTTTAATGTAGAATAATTTTAAGTGTCTAACTTTGATCGCGTCTCCTTCGGAATTAAAAACTCTATCGTATAAGTTACTTTTAATTGTGAAGGTGTATATGTATATTGTATATATTATATATATATATACAGGTAAATTGTTCCCGTAAATTAATTAAATAATAAAATAAAATATAAATAAAAACTTAACATTTAAATATTTAAATATTTTTACTTAGAATATTTTATACATTTAAAAATTTTTAATTAAATTTTTTAAGTACCTAATGATTCAACAAATAATATTTTATTTTATTTTAAAATATTAAATAAAAATAAATTTTTCAGAAATAATAAAAATATTTTAGAAGTTGAATAGGTAGTTTATAAAATACAATTTATTTTGATTAATCAATACAAAATTATAGTTCGCTAGTAAATCATTTTAAGTTAATTAATTTTACAAAAAAATTATTTTAATCCGGAACAATTAATTATAAGAAAAATAGTACGGAATAATTAATTAAGTGGAAAAAATATAAGAGTAAAATAAAAGGGAAATTTTATGGACTTTACAAAAAATTATACTTGAGAAAAACCGGATAAATATTTTGTGAATTTTTTTGAAGACAAGGAAGTCTATATTAAATATTGTGTGGAATAAATAATTGAAGAATAATTAGGAATTTTTAGGTTGAAATAGAGCTATATTTTGTTAATTAAATAATTGGAATTTTATTAGGATGAAATAGAGCCATATTTGTGAAGTAAATAAATAATTAATAATAGGTAAATAATTCGAAGTCCTATTGAGTGATTAAAAATAATTGTGAATTTTTGTAGGCAAAAATAAGTGTTGAATAATAATATTATTGAAGTATATTATGAATTTTAAAGAAGAAAAAGTCCTATATTTATGAAAAATTAGAATTTTAACAGATTTAATTGTAGAAATATAATAAGTTATAATACGGTGTAAAACACTTTTATAATTAGATAATATTGATGAATATTAAATTAATAAATTAATTTAATGAATAATTGAGTAAATTAGTTAAGTGTTTGCATGAATAATAATAATAATTATTATTTTATTTTTAGGAAATAAGATATTATTAGTTTTATAAGTAATAAATGAGTATAAAAAATAATTTATGAATAAGGATAAAGAAATAATTAATTATAGTGAAAAAGATAGTAATAGTTCGGGAGAATAAACAGATAAAACAAAGGAAATCGGAACTCTAGTAGAATTTAATAAAAATATCGAAGTAGAAAAATTAGTAGAAATAATTATAAATATAGTAGAAGGTAGCGAATATACGAAGAAATTTAATAAAGCAAATTATTCCGATAATATATTCGGAAAAGTGTACTAGATACAACTTTTAAGGAGGATTCAACAACAAGGATTTAATAAAGTTAAAACAGAAAATACTATAGGGTTACGTAGTACGCTGAGTATGGTCCACACCGAATTAGGACCAGTTAAAAGGAAACAAAGAACAAAAATGTCTAGTGTTAAGGCTACAGTTGAGCAGGTTACTGCTATGATACCAATTTGCGCCGATGCAAAAGACGTTTGTTCTTTTATTCGGGCATGCGATTATGCATGTGAGGCTGTAGACAAAGATAGTACACCTTTATTAGTAAAATTTATTAACACTAGAATTACAGGAAAAACAGTAGAAGTATGTCGTTAAATAGGGAATCAATAAAAAAAATATTACAGGGGGCATTTGAGCAACAATACTGTCTCCACAAACATTACAGATAGGACTAAATTCTGTACTTATGAAAAATGACAAAGACATTATTATAATTTATGTAACGCAACGCTAGCGAATAAGACACTGGAAGAGGCTAAAATTTTAAGACAAACTTTAAAAGATCAGACTTTAGGCGCTTTAACAGGTGTGTGCTGTTAGTAAATAATATAATATTATGGTTATAATAAATTAAATAATTTCAATAAAATACGTGGTTAGTATGACATTATGATTATAATAATTCCTTATAATATGATAAATTAATTAATACAAATAATATTTTGTTTGTTATAATATATTAGTAACATAAAATCTATAAAGTTCCCCAAATTTTTATTTTGTTATCTCCATCTTCCAATAGTAATCAATTTTTATTCTTACTTAATTTAATGATACATTTAAGTGATACATTTTCAAGACTTAGCTTAACTTAACTAAGATTCGTTGCCAACGGAATGACTATACTAATTATTTGAAGTATATCATACACATTGACAACAACCTTGATCGATCAATACGTCTATTTGGTCAATCCCTTACTGGTTCGAAACATCATGGAAACCGCTTCATCGTTAATATGTCAAACATTGGTTTGATGAGCGCTTCGAACTATTCCAACTAGTTTTAATTTGTTTGATTGATCCAACATAGACATAATTTCGTTTTATTGTCGATCTGATCAACACATAGATCCAGAGATATGGTCAACTCATCGCATAACATAGAGTTTTATTGGATTGATGTGCTAATCAGATCGACCCAATTTATAATGTTATCTTGTTATCTATTATAATGTAAAATATCCCATGGACTCTGTGTCAAATCAAGATAGTAATTTAATTCATAGCAGTAAGATTTACCAAATACTCTATCTATCTGATATATCTGATAAAAATCTCTTCGCTACATTTATCATTTCTAATGTTTTCATCCTCATACGGTATTATTATACATTCGTTAGCAGTGGTTATACCGAAATCAAAATAAGCCGTGTAGTTATGCCCATGGCTATATGCCTATATATATGTAGTTATTTAGCCATGGTTATGCCTTTCTCCCTGTACTGGAATACTGGATTAATACGAAATTGCGTCTCAATATTAAATGATAATATAGCTGAAGCTAATTGCTCCAATTTACCCATTATCGTTTATTATTTATCTCTCTAGAGTTTATTTGTAATTAATAGATTTATGAATTTCTGAAAAAGAAATATATGTTTATATTGTAATTATTAAGTTATTATAGAATGTTTATAATTGTTATTATTTAAAAAAGAAATGTTTTATTAGATTTTTATATCGCTGTTTTCGTATCACATAAGTAATCTTAAATATACACTTGCAGGCATGCAATCGTTAATGTATCTGATTTGAGTGATTTTGTTGTGTATTTGCGTATTTTAGCTTATGAAATATATTTTTAGAAATTACTAGTACACCTGTCTCACAATTTTATGGTAACTGGTCTGGATTTTTAAATAATGTAATTTCGCATGGTTGTTCTTTTGAATCGTGTTGTATTGGTTGAAGCTCTGGGCAAATTATAAATATCACTGTTTCTGTACAATGTAATAATTGTGTTTCAGTAGACGTTGTAAATTGTCTACGATTTTTGGTTTTTCTGATTTTAAAACGATACTATGTTCCTTATTACTTATTTGTTTGATTTCTATAGGGTGTGGTGGGTGGGTGGTCACTGTTCAATGGGTCACTGCTGAGTAGTTTGGTAAAATGAAACTTAATAGAATGTAATAGTAATAGCGAAGCGAGAACAATTTCTTTTAGGGTAGGTGGGTGGTTTAAATTTATCTGCCCCGGTAAGATGTAATTCTTCAAATCGCCTCTGCTTTTATCATACAAGAACAAATGGCGTTGGTTTTTTTCTGTATTTGTAGTTCCTCAACCAAGTTGTTTAAGGTATCAATTTGTGATTTTAAACGGCGTGTTTTTTGGGCCAAGAGTCGAATACGCATATTTTTTTCTTGGCACGATTTTTGATAAACATTCCAAAACAGTTTTCTTTTGCGAGGTGTTTCAAGGTCATGTTCGGAAAAGTCACCACAATATCTAAATAATTTTCGTTTTCTGGAAATAAATAACAATTAAAATAGATCAATTATCCATTATCACTAACAATAATCCATAATTAAATACTTTTTAGAAGAATCTTTTTGAGGCGTGGATAAAATTTGGTGTTCATTATCTATATTTTCAGATTTAACTACAATACTGTTGTTTGAATCTGAACAGTGGTCAATGATCGGAATATGTACATCACCAATATCATCCATCATTTAGAACATTTTCTTCTAAAAGTTAAGAAATTACATAATTATATAATTTATACAATATAAAAATTATTTTTATTATTTTTATTTAATTGTATTTATTAGCTTACCTTTAAATAACGGACGTTAGACGTTAACAAATATTGTTGGAATAGCTTTTGGTCTTAGTGCAAGATTACCAAAAGTACTTTTAATACAAAGCTTCTCTTCAAAATGTTAACTACACATGCGATTTTATTTCATTATATTTTATAATTCTATTTTATTATTATATTTTGATTATGCAGTTGATACTAGTAATGTGGTTTATACCAGATATATGGTTGTAACCAGGTATGTGGTTAAAACCTGGAAAGTACTTTATACCGTGTATGTGGTTTCAACCTGGTAAGCGGTTATATCCAAGTGTGTGGTTAAAACAAAGTTTCTTATACCACGCATGCGGTTGATACTAGTTATGTGGTTTATACCAGATAAATGGTTGTAACCTGGTAAGTGGTTTAAACCTGGAAAGTAATACCATGTATGTGGTTTCAACC
>VUJU01001695.1:0-50539 GCA_009835225.1 Aphis craccivora
TACATATCTACCGGTTACATCAGTCGTTTCGTCAATGCTAACCCATATTTTTTTCCCATCAACGTAATTACGAATTTTGTTTATTGTATATTTATAGACTTCATCAACATAACCTTTACGCAGAGTGGACTCATGCGGTACTTCTTTTCCTGTATATTTTGTTAGAAAATTTCTGAAACTACAGTTGCTTAATTTATTTAATGGGATATTGGCGGACAACAATGTTTCGCACAAGTCATGGTTAAACGTGCTTTTTTTTGAATGCATTGAAGTAAATACTAACTGCTGTGACTGTTGTGAGGTACTATTAATCCGATCTTCTTGGCGCTTCACTGCTAATTTATGTTTTTCTGTTTTTAAATGTTGTAAGACAATAAATCGCCTATCAACACCTACCTTCGTTTCACATACTTTACAAAATAAAATAATTCCATCCGTAGAAAAAATATTTTTTCCGAATTCGGATATATATTGATTAATTTTTCCATTTATTTTGGGCATTTTTAAACGAGTTTTTAAACACAATTTGATAGTAAAAATAAAAAAAAATAGCACAGTTAATAAGAAAAAACGTAAACGTGATGATGTGATTAACGAACGAACACGTACTGCTTTTCATTAATTCATCGTACAATTCATACCCGGCTAATAATTGATTATTTGGGAAAGTTTGAATTTATATTTGTTTCGTGATAAATTTGTAGGAGTATAGGATCCATTGGATTTTACCACAACTATACTAATTGTCGATATTGTCGATAAAAAGGTTGGTTATTAAGCGATAAAGAGACTATCGTCGTAAACAGACGTACGTGTTAGATACGACAGACCACTACCATCCAATTATGATTTTTCCCGACAATTTTACGTTTATAAAAATATAAAATGTGAAATATGACGAAATATGACGAAATATGCTAAAAATTGCTCAAATATGCGTTTTTCTTAAAATATGACGAAATATGCAAAAATATGCAAATTCAAACTTAGTATTTAATTTCGTAATTTCATGAAACAAATGTATAACTCACTTAGAATAGGCTACGACCACTACAAAAAAACATGCAAATGCAAGAAGTTCCGAACCCTACATATTATATTAATATCCAGTCCAGCAGATCTAGTCAGTTAACTTTATCTTCCTATTATTTTTATGTTAAATCGTCCATTCGAGAGATAATCCTCACAGGTGATGAGAGAGGAGTTGACATACCTCCATTTTGGTTCATATTTTTGTCTATTAATTTCTAATTTTATGGTTGAAATAAAAATTCTCTTTTTAAAAACTTTTTTGTCTGTGATTTTTAATTTTTCTTTTGAGTTAACTTAATTGATAACAATAAAATATATGATAAAACCTAACTGAGCTCGCTATTGTTTGTTTGAAGGTTTAAGACTTAATAATTAAGTTAGAACAATTTAATGATCATAGATACTTGTACAACGAGGTATATGCTACAACTTTAGAACACGGGTATTCAGTTTAACGAATTAAATGGACAAAGGGAATTAAGACATATTAACTGAAGATATTAGTGAAACGTACTTTTTTATTGTGTGAAGCGCCATATACATAAATATTACTGTACCTAGTAAGAAACTCTACCTGGACTGATAACAAAATGACAATAGTTGAATCTCAAAAGCGAGATGACAGTCAACTAGGTTAATATTCCTGTACACTGTACTGTCAACTATAGACTTCTTTAGACTTAGGAACCAAATCTTCGGCTGAATAAGAACTTTTATATGGGAAACTTTACTTAGTGCAAAGTTCTCCAAGGTAATATCACAAGTTCATGGAGCTACGGTCAGTACCCGGAATTAAAATAGAACGAGAATTTAGTACTCTGTTGTATAGAAAGTCCATAAAAGTAAAAATTAATGCTAAGTTTCAATGATTTTTTTTTCTACTATCGTTATATTATTTTAATAAAATATCCAACGTGTTTAGGGATTCATAAAAGTATTTAAACACCGATCCACACTACACAAAACTTACACCAGTCTAATGAATATGGCTTACTTAATACATTGAACATATTCGTATATATATAAAAAAAATGAATGTAAATTTTATATTTACACTATACACATTTGTTACAAAGCTCACAACTTTAAAACGGTACCGTGTTCTCACTGAACACGAGCAATGCTGGTATATTAAAACGCGAAGCATACAAATGCGTTTTAAGCTGTTTCAATACATTTTTTAAAAAATAAAGTTTGTACGCATATAATATGTTTGTTATATTGGGATATCGTTTGAACTGTATATACCATAATGTGTTTATGTAACATACATAGTAAATAAAAAAATGTACTGTCAAGGTCAATAATAATAATTTAATATGTTACATTGTTACATATTATAGTTATTTATAAATTTTAATTATTATAATATATAATATTATCAGTACATACCATTATTATTTTAATGTGTGCGAGAAATCCTGTTTTTATATTTTGTTTAGTTGTATAAAATTATTTCAAATGGATTTTTGCAGTCGATTCGATACGTACGATTATTACAGGGAATACAGGGAATCATTTATTATAAACATTGTTTAGTAAATACTTATATATTTATATATATATATATATAATCAATCTTACGATAAGGCGACGACGAGCATTGTACAGCGACAACAGAGTAAACTGATAGCAAGACCTCGAGACACGTTCATAATACAGTTCAATGTCATAAGTAATGTAAAAGATCCCATGTCGCATTGCCTTATACCGTCCCATTGATATCTATCAATCTATCGGAAGTCAAGGCAGTCGTAAACTCTTTTAAATATTGCGATCACTGCGGCGACGGGTACGTTATGGTTTTATATCGAGAGCGTTATATATATAAGAGAGCTCAAGTTTTTAAATATCTACCTACTTATACGCTCTATATAATATGGGTTGGGAAAGGTGAAAGAAAAAAAAGAAATACATACAGTATCAGAGTAATGTGCAGTTTGAATCAGAGGTTTGATTTAGTTAATTTAAACCGTTATCAATGATGATGAATGATGATAATAATTCATCATAAATACAACTAAAACTTGTAATGTAAATACTAAATATGTGTTTACATGATTCTACGTGTAGAATGTAGGTGAGTGGGTATTTAATAAATAACGTTGTCAAAAATATTTTATTATAATGCGTTCTAATTGTTGAACTATATGCCTGTATCATAAAATAATAATTTTGAAACATGAAGACGAACAAATAAAAATGCTCTACTTACAATGAGGAATTGTACAAGTACTAGACTTGAGGAAGTATAAAAGTAACATAATAATATCTGAACAATTTTGCAATACCTATTGTAAATACCTAATAGTAGGCACATAATATACAGGTACTCAATAAAAGGTACATTGTCTTTAATTGATTTAATCTCTTCTTTCAGGTAAACTTCGGCGAGGTGTTCATACCAATCACACTGGACCCACCCAAACCACGAATCTTACCAGAGTTTAAACGTTTCGCTCACAGTTTGAGGTCGGGCAATATCAGTATTTTGGACGCAAGGACATTCTATATACCAAATTTACACTACGACGGCAAGGGGCCGGACGCGTATTTTTTCGTCGGGAACGGTTCGGAGCCATCGCCCTACGGCGTCAAAGTACCAAACGAAGTCGGCAGGTAATATACCACGTCATTTCGACGATTTAACACAACTACGCTTATATTAAATAACAAGAAAATCACATCCTGGTATTGACGATCGGCTTTTCTACGTTTTCGTATTAATACGTAAAAATCGCATGGGCGTATAAAACTTTAATTTCGCGCAGACGGTGTTGTTTAAACAATCTGATGGAAACCGACATTGTCCAGTTGTTTGGCGTCCCGATTGAGGGCATTCAGTAGATCCCGTGCGGCTTCGGATAATTCGGGCTCGCGGCAGACGTCTTCGTATCCCGAGGGTAAAAGCATCCGTTCTGCGAGGCTGTCAGTTAGCTGACTCGGCATACGGTTGCGAGGTCTCGGACCGGCGGCCGGACTCGCGGATACGACGCACGTTGAAACTTTGTCACACAGCGAATCGCCAAAAGTGACGATAGAACAACTGTCTCCGCAATAATAAAGCATCTCCTGCATATTATATAGTTTTTTATGTACAATCGACATTGTAATAATATTCAAATGATCATCATTTGGGCTGCGCATTCAATACCTTTTTATTAATTTTTTTTTTTGTAGATTTTAGTAACTTGATCTAAGCTCGGTAAAATTTACCATTTTCGTATTATACATATCATAGTAACATACAAATAATAAAATAAAAAAATGTTCTTTCTCCCAATTGCCTCGATGTCGAGGGTTATCTTTAACAACAATAAATAGTATATTAAAATCTGTTTTTCACATTTTTCTTTATAATTTGATGTTTTGAGTAGGTATATTATTTAAACGTTCAATGTTATATGTTAATTTTTATAATTTACGTTTAAACATGTTTAGATACATTGAATGAGAGCTCTAATGATTATCATAGCGTTATAAAATGACTAATTAGTAATTATACATAATATTGCACAGATATTTGAACATGGTGATAAACAATCACATTTTACCTATATTATACAGCTACGACATAATTAAATAATACATATTATTATATTGATTATAAGCTCACTTTTAAATGTCTGCAGTACGATTTGAACTCGCATAGAAATTTTCCCGAATTTGACGGATACCGACTTAGATGTTCGAATTTCAACGTACCAGCTTTTACCTCGTCGACCGCTCGGTTCAGGCTCATAATGGCTCCCGTGTTTTTGACCAAGCATCTGTTCTTGAAACGACTATACAGTTCTGGGAAACTGATTGCCAAAAATATGACTCTGTAGGTTAAAGAAAACGTTTCGACAATCTGTGATTTTTTTGTTA
Source organism: Aphis craccivora (assembly GCA_009835225.1). NCBI lineage: Eukaryota > Metazoa > Arthropoda > Insecta > Hemiptera > Aphididae > Aphis > Aphis craccivora. The sequence continues at coordinate 4,903 of VUJU01001695.1, forward strand.
ATTAGGTACTCAAAACACTTTGCACATATCTTATGTAAATATAATTTTTAAATTCGTTATTAAAACAACCAAGCTTAGATTTTTTAAACACAAAAATAAACTAAGAACATTCCGTTAGTTGTTAAAATAATAACTCCACATAATATTATACCGATTTGGAGCCATTTCGGTAGAATCCAACCATTCAAAATCAGCTCTCGTACGCGGGAAACCCTTAATCACGTAACCATTTTCCACACAACTGTCTTCGGTTAGTTTTTTCTAAAACAAAATAAGCGACATTATGAAGTATCAACATAATTGTCATCGTTTTGAAATTTATGTATGTATTTATACCTTTAACCACTCGTGTGCCGTTTCTTCGGCGATTTTTCTGTTACTGGTTGCTGCTTTTTGATCCAACATTTGATCAAAATCCACTGCAGGAACACCATACGATGAATGGTAATAGTGTATTGTACATAATTATTATTTATTGATAATGTCGTGAAGCGAGTATCAAGGTTTGATTAATTTACATTTACTATGTCTTTCCCGCCCACCATAAAACCTACCGTTGACTAAATTGAATCTCTTGGATAGAGCACTGGCCACAACAAAACGCCCAGATCCTTTTGGACCGATAATTGTCACTTTAGGCACAAATGGAACATCAGACGGTTGTTGACGTAGTATTTGATCCAAACACAATTCTGTTATCTGGTCGACTGATTTACCTTGTACATTTATTTCCTATCCAAATCAATCAATATAGTATAAGTGTTTACTGACATAAGTAAATGTTTAATTAATTAACATGTAAAACGTGAATTATTTAACGCACAGGTAAGAAAACTAATCATACATTTTACTACTTTAATTTTAAATAATTTTTAATATTTTACATTGTTTTCGTTTTTAAAGGGGTTACAAAATAAAATAAAACTACTTTTAAACTATATGATACGGAAAATTTAATTACGAGAAACTATATCTAAATTTTATTATTCTGTAACATTATTATCGAAAAAAAAGATTTTAAGTAAACATTTTCATACAAAGTGCATTGGATTTTTAAACTCAATACAATGTACCTCAATGCATACGGTTTATAATAATGCAATAATATAGTAATCTAACTTTTAGCGTGAATCGAAATTTCATTTTAATTTCAAATTCTAAATTTTTGTAAATTAAATTGGACTTGTCATCTTTTTTTTGAGTATCACATAAAGCTGGAAACAAAAATTTTATTTAGTATACTGATTTAATATTACTTCATCATAAACGGTTTCAACAGTGGAATTCACAACCATCTTACCTGCTGGTTTATTCAGCACGATTGTGTGTGTCGGTAAAATACCACGACTTATCATCATATCTGCTTCTTTATTACTATTTGGGATGTCTGTAAACGCAAAAAATATACGAAATCTCCAATATTATGTCAAAGTATTAAGAATTTAAAACTTTTCTTATTATTTTACCCAAAAGTATCCATCCTTTTTCCGAGGCCCCTTTAGCTTTCATGTACTCCATTAACATGATCATAAAATCCGTCGAATCACATCTGTCATCATCGTCTGTCTAAATCATACGTGAATAATTCATATGGAATAATTGTATTATTATAATAAGGTATTACAACTGTAGTTTTATAGCAAATACGCTTTCAAAATGTTCTAATCAATAATATCGTTTATATAAGTACCTATATACCTACATTAAAGTATTGATTTTTAAACGCTTTATTTTGACAAAAAGAGAATTTTTTTCAACTATTATAGATTTTATTTAAAAATAAACTTACTACGGTATTGATACTGTAAAGTTTAAAACGCAATTAAAAAATAAAATTATATTAAAGTACCTTTTTTATTGTTATTTGTATTCCATATAAATCAAAAAGTTATGGATAAGAAAACCATTTTTAAAACTTTATATCCTATAGTCAAACACAAAATATATCTGTTTTGTATTCGATAATTTCTTTTCGTAGAATCATCACATGCTGTAGATTCTACCTACATTATTGTGTTTTTACTATATTTTGATAATATTTTTCAATTTTTAATGAAATGAAAACATTTGTATTTTATTTTTCATTTCTTCCGTTTTTTTACATAGGTACATACGTATGACACTAATATTCCTGTATTTTCTAATTTCAACAAGTATGTCGCAGAAAATATACATGGAACACATGCAAGTGAACACAAAATATAATAGGAAAGCGCATATAAAAATATCGTAGTGAGTACTGGGTACACATAATACGTTTTGTGGCGTATGTTCAATATCTCGTGTGTGTGTACGAACTCGTTTTTTCCGGTGTCTGCGTAGTACGTTCCGCCGATCGATGGTTACCACTCCGGTGCTTTTGGCTATGTTGAGTGCAACGTATACTTTGTCTAAACAAAATCGGCGAGTAGTCAATGTTTACACAAGATTGCGGCTCACGATGTACATAAGCTCTACCCCAACTCCCAATGGGTATGGGTGAGTGTAATCTGTAAGGGGAGATTTCACCCGTATATACCTGTATCCAACCGGTGATCGAAGGGAGCGACCAACAGGATTTTCGGTACGTCCACATAATGTCGGCGTTTCAAATACCACGCGACGAACCGTAAAGGGTCCGGGGGCTGAAACATGACGAGTGCTTTGACTATGTTCTAGGGAAGAAAATAAAAAAATGTTAACATAAGTATGTTTTTCAAAATATTATAACACTATTATTATACATAGTCTCATATACTAGGAACTATTTTAAACCAATAAAAACCAAACAAAGATTTACATGAATATAATAAGTTTATCGAGAAATCGTTTACCTATAAGTTCAGACACTTAAACTCATTTAAGTACAAGGTATAATTTAAATTTTTATTATTCTTTTCGTTTCTGTCTTGTCGTCACTTTTTTTTTAAACGTACCTAATTGAATATAATCCGGAAGAAACAAAAATAACAATTAATTATAAAATATTTATCGATATTTAAATTTTAAATAATAAATGAGACTATGAGACCGAGTTTGAAAATGTTTACTGATTGAAAAATCTTACAAAATTTCGAATTAGTATGAGTTTTTGAAATTACAATAAACAGATTTTTGACATTGTGATATTAATTTGTTTACATGACCATACTACGAAAGTTTTTATTTTACATTTCTAAGGGCCGTATAACACGTATTATAAACACGCTTGCAGAATAACTGATTCGTGTGTACGTACCCTAAACATTTCGTAAATCCTGTGCTTTTCCAAGTAACTCATCTGCTTGGCTTTGATCATTTCCAAGATTTATGTTTTAAATGGTGAACAGTTACGATAAATGAATACGTTAGTTTCTGTATTTCTTCCTCTGATGAATGATGCACATGCCATATAAATTATTATATTTGTCGCACATGGCAACCGTTATTCTTTTGTTTTATATATATTATAGTACACAACATAATTATTTGATCATCGACTACAATATTAAAGGAAATTCAAAGATTTTTGATTAATTTGTATTTATATTGGCCAAGAACGTATTATTTGTCTATGGTTGTTAATATATTTTGTTATACAATTTGTAAGAATTTAAAAATGTCTTGTATTTTCTAAAACATAGTCTGTTTTACAATAAATTAATTTCCTAATTACTTACACCTCTTGGCTCTTTTGGTCAATCACAATCTATTACGTTATAGTTTTTATCCGGTGTCCTAGTATAAAATTAATATTATACTCGCATATTCTGACATTATATAACCATTGTAATAACTATTAGGCATATTATAAGTTTTAACATCATTTCATAAAACCATAAAATATTTTATGTTACAATACACTATACAAGTTGATTCACCGAACACCGAGTTTATTCGCCCCTTTTTCTTCTTCAATATTTTAATACCTATTTAAAATTTTAAATATACTTAAAGACATTAATATTTTCAAGTACTTGAAATTGTTTGTCTTACTAAAAGAGTATTTTGTAAAGATACAAACTTCTGATTTTCAAATAAACGCCTCACCCTTCTATTTTAAATTATTTATTAGATATTTTTCTAAAAATATTTACGTATTAAAATTGAAATTCAAATGAAGAGTTTTGAGGTATTAAACTTTGTGTACTATGGATGATAAATTTTAAAAATAAGAGATCTGTGGTAATTTTAAAACAATTCTAATATTTATTATTAATATATCAATATTCATAATTTTCAAAAAATGGTCCAAGTATAATAAATACTAGATCCAATGATAGAAATATTTTATATTTTTGTACAACCATTTTTTTAAAATTTTAATTTTTAACATAAACATTTAATTAATAAAAAAACTAATAATTCAAATTTTATTAAGGTATATTATTCAAAAAAAAAAAAAAATTAACCACTAAATAATTTACAGAAAGAAAGCTAACCTAACCTAACCTCATTAGAAAGCAGAAGTTCGAATTTTTCAAAAAATACTAATACAAAAAATTTAAAAAATTTAAAACTATGATATTTATAAAGTAAAAATTCATTATTTAACGAAAAATGTAAGGGTAATTATAATTTAGTGAATCATATCCTGTACATCGATATACCATTGGTCGCGTGCAGTGTTCGTGGACATATTACCAATAAATTGTTATTATTATTTATTATATAATATTATAATATTATTTATATTATTAGTATAACGGGAACAATGACGTTTTCTGGTCGCACGTTTTTATGTAATGCGTTTTATATTTTATTATTATTTTCAGCTTGGAACCGCTGAAAGCCTATCAGGGGGAAGACATAGAAATCCAATTACCCAGAAGCCTGACGATGCACTCGATCGATTGGCTGGCCGTATGGTGTGTGCAGTACACGCACAATTTCGGCCACGTTAACATCCCGGACGATTTGGACGTGCCACCGGCGTTGGGGCAGACGAAACTCACCGTGAGTAATAGAGTCGGTAACGGCGGTGGCGGACGGAGCTCGGGCAGGCCGACGACTGTTGGGCCGACCAAAAAGCCGAGGCGCCATCAGTCGTGGTCGCCACCACAGCCGCCGCCGCCGTGGATATTTGCATCCTACCCGCAGACCAGTCGTGAAGTCTTGGCCCCGGTACCGCGATACCACAACCACTATTATAATCATGTTTTATGACATAGTATATTATTATAATTTTGTACAACCCCCGCCCACGGGCCACGAGTATATATGCACTAAGTAAATTTTTGTATTGTATATCATTGTATTCTATTATTTCGTTTCGTTTAAGTAACTGTATAATATTATAATTATGTTGATAAAGTATTGTTTTTTTAATTTTTTTATTATTATTATTGGTTTTGTTATTTTTTTATTTTTTAATACAACAGCTTACCTATGATTTACAAAATATTATTTGTGAGTTTTTTTTTTTTTATTATTATTATTTTCGTTTTTAGAGCAGTTTGATTTTGAAATTTTTTTTGGTAGGGGGACAAAAGTATATAATTATTGGATATTTTTACAATCTATGAAAATACGAGTTCGTAAATAATATTGAGTTTTCAAGAAAATTGGTTTAGTTTAGAACTTTTTATTTATACATAATATTAGGTATATTCAAACGTTCTCAGTTATTATTTTCTACTTTCGATTCAATTTTAAATTGTTAAGTTTACGTTTCCGTGAATTATAAACTTTTACATTTATTCGAATATTAAATAATATATTAGTTTTATAAAAAAAATGAAGTAATTTAGTTTTTTTTCTTTTTATCTACTATCAAGCGTAACTTCATTACAGTTGACCATTTAAATTTTAAATACCTAAAAAATGGAATATTCAAAAAGAACATTTTATCAATTGAGTCTTTGAAATTATGAACAATATTAAAAAATAACTTATGATAATAAAACGAAAGAAATATCGTATATTTTAAGTCAAATAAAAATAAAAATCAATATAATATTATATACCTATATAGTATATATATTGGTATATATTTATGATACAGGTTTCAATCTATTTTATTAAAAAGATTTAGTTACTAAACGTCATCATAACATATTACAACTTTTTATAAATTTATATATTTTAATTGCGTTTAAAAAATATATTATTTTCTTTGAGTACATAGAAGGCTATTAACCTAAGTTTGTTATTAACTTATTAACTTAAGTTTGTTTATTGGCACACAATTGTTTTTAAGCTATGTTTGAGAGGTTAATTAACGAAAAGGCTTTATGAAATTAATAATGCAGTTGTATTATGAAATCATATATTATAATATCGTTATTGACTTGTGTATACTTATTTTTTGCTGCAATTTGGATTTAAAGCCAACATGGTGGTACAATCCAGTAAGTAAACATTTTAATTATATTTTTTAGTTTTAATCTAGTAAATATAATACCTACCTATCTATTTAGTTCAATTTTGAAGAATTGTTAGTCATTGACCCTAATAAACCCAGAACAAATTAAATTTATTACTAAGCCCAAATTCGGATTCAATGAATTAGCTCTAATTTGATTCTATTTTTCATCTATTTAATCACATTAAAAATTCTAAACTTTAAATAAGTAGCTATAATATTGACCTCATATTATGCATTATGAGTTTACTCAAAATAAGAATAATGCACTACAGAAATCAGAATAATAATAAAAAACAAATAAACAATCGAATTGTATACTACTTTAGACGAGCAGCACTACTTCAGATCCCGAAGGACGTTGGGAAATGAGCAATTGCCGAGACCTATTACCCGGTAAACTACAAGTGCACTGGGAAGTACAAAATGATTGGGTCCAAGTTCAGTTGACCGGTAAGATACGCGAAAACCAGTACATGGCATTTGGTCTCAGTGGTAGCCAAAATAGGTTAGTACCTACCACCTCATTTATTATATTAAAAAAACTTTAAAAATTATGGCGTATTAATTATAAAATACCATATCAATGATTAAATGTATAATTACTATAATACATTATATTATTATACTTACTCCAAAAAATAATATAATTTTGTTTAAAAAAAAAAATAAACAGACTGGAATTATCATTACATACTAACACTTAATAAAATATTGAAATAAAATAATAAAAATTACTTTTTCTGAAACATTATCATAGAAAAGATTACTAATATTTAAAAAATATCCGTAATGAATTTAAAAAAAAAAATTACTGGCGAAATTTCGTTGTAATAAACTATAGAATATTATTAATTTAACTTTGATAGTGTGACGATGATCGGTGGTGACGTGGTGGTGGTGTTCTATAATCGAGCAAAGAATTCGTTTCACGCTGAGGACTATTACCTGTCTGCAAACACCGAGTGCGACGGCAAGAATGGCGTATGTCAGGATGAGCGGCTGGGCGGCCGGAACGATGCGGTCCTGATAACCGGCACTCGGCGTAACGGTGTTACGTGTATCGTATACCGACGACCGGTTCAAACCAACGAGGCCATCAACGACCAGCAAGTGCCTTTAGATACCGCCGCACTGGTCATAGCAGCCATAGGCCCTCTAGGAAGTTCTGACCAGCCCGGAGCGCATGCCGCCCTGGACATGACCAAAGGTTAGATTCTAATTTCGTATAAACAATCGTTAAGATATCTATTTTTTCTAAAATCTGGACACTAAAATACTTTGTCTTTGATTTATCAGATTATTTTTAAAATTGTCTACCTAAAAGTATCCCAAAAATTTAAAATTTAAATATTTTTACTGCTTAAAAAGGTATAATGGCAGACACAATATATATATATATATATATATCACTTTAAAATCAATATATACATACATGATACATCGCTCCGCTCAGGACCTGAAAAAATGAACACCATAAATGCTGTCGTGATATCAGATTACATAGTAATACCTAAATAATTTATCACTTCGTTAAAAAAACATATTTTAGTATTGAGGGAAGATGAAGAAAGATTTCAATGGGCCACTGGAATTTTATGAATATTATTCAAGGGAGACGGTCTTACTAGAAAGTAACGATTCTTTGAATAAAGCATACACCGATTCAACATATCCGTACATATATACGTTATTGGATATTTCAAAATGTGCTGTTTGTCCTATTATACGTTTATTGTTTATACACAAATACAGACTTAACGTGTCTATATCAAAATCCCATTTGATTCGAAATGCTTGAGAACGATTTCGAGAAACGAAAACCAATCGGCACTTATCACTCAATGCCAAAACGCTCTTGAAAAAGCACACACAAACACCTGTGTCGTGTCACAATAACCAAATTTACACTAGTTTATATAACACAGTCAATTATTCTTGAATATTCGACTTTGGGTCTTACAAACATGCATTATTGTAGTACTTTTAACAGGTATTTATAATATAGGTACTCAGGTACAGCGTGAATGAGTATTTAGTTATATATATTATAATTTTATATAATTATTAATTTACATGCATACGTAACGTAATATATTATAATAATAATTTTCCTGTGAGACAGCTGTTTGAAATTCTTTTTGTCTTTACGAATACAACTTTTATAATTCTCGCCCATTCATTTACCAAAACAATGAAGTTTTAATTAGTTGAGTTAATTTAATCTTCATGACCACCGTGGTATTGATTTTTCATCGCATATCTANACACACACACACACACACACACACACACACACACAACTAAAAACTAAATATATTTTTAAAACACATATAATATTAAGCTGAACTTTTTTGTTTTGTTTTTTTTTTTATATATAAAATATATTACATTATATTATGTTATGGTAACCGATTAATCAATTGAGATAACGAACAATAATTACAATTTTTATTCCCAAAACTTAATAATTACATTATTAAAAAAATAGACCAGACTTAAATATACAAAACTTATAAAAGACTAGCATATATTAACGATGATCATAATGTGTTATTAAATTTGAATTATAATAAAGTATAATTATCTAATAATATTATTACATTAATAATTCGTTAACACGTTTACTAATGATAATATTAACTATGATAAAACGGAGATATGTATAGGCAATTTAGTTGCATCTATATTCAGAATAATATTTCCTAATGAGTAATTTAATAATTATCATTATAATATTTATATTACAGTAAGTTATACCTAACTTTTAAATTTTACTACCTTAATATATTTAAAAGTTTCAATTGACAAATTATTGATATAGTTTATTGCAAACATAATAACCAAATCGATATATATATATATATATATATATATATATATATTTATAAAGAAAATATTATATATTGCACCAAATCTAATGTCAGAAATTGGGGATATGGCTTATTTCAATACCAAATTTAAGCATTAGGTATTTAAATTTTATATTTTATAGTGTTTAAGTTGGAAAATCATTTACAAATTTTAGTAATTTAAAATACTAATTAATAAATAATGTTAAACGTAGTATTTATATATTTTAAATTATTGGTCTCTTCCTCCAAGTCCCCTTCCTCTAAAAAAAAGAATTTACCCTATTACTTCTTATGACCATAATGACCTTAATGATGTTTACAGAGGAAATAAAAATAAATTTCAATGCCAAAGACGATCACGAATGCACTTATTCCCTATTCAATCTTGACGATGACATGGGGCGATCCGCGTGGCCACCCAACATCATCATTGGCGAGAAAGAGTTTAGAGCTAAGCTCGGACCATCAGGTGGTTCTCGGGGTTACATGGCTATTACGGGTAAGAATATAACTTAACATTTATAACTGTGGCTACATAAATCGAAGTATTCATTATATTATACAAATTTCTAGTGTTTTATAATATGGTTTATGGACTGATATATTGACTCAAAATGTTTTGGCATAAGTTTGCCTGCAGCCGGAATATTTAATCTAAGGCGGCGAATAAGCAATAAACAAACTATTCATTTTATTAATTTATGAAATATTGAACAATTTAACAATTTAAAAAAAAAAAATAACTGATATAATATATAGATCATACCTTTGGTACATTTAATTTATTAAATCTTAACTATTCACATCGTTTTTGATGACAATTAATCTGTGAGTATAACTTTATAAAATCAATAAATTTAATTTAAGTAATATATGATGTCTTTGAATAAATCCAGAAATTTGGTTTCATATATTTAGGGACATATTATATAGGGTTATATATTTATTGGTTAGTTTGAATAATAAAAAGATAATCGTTTTTTACCAATTTCAAATAATATTTCGATTTTAACACGATTTTATCAGTTATTATATTTACATTATCTACTGGCGTTTGTCGAGATACAGACTCGATTGCACACATGCGCAAACATTGAATTTTAATGATGAATATTATATATAATCATAAATAATATACAACATAAAATAATATTATATTTAAGTACCTACACATTATAAGTATTCTATGTGTATTATCTCTTTAAACCAAATATTAAAAAATAACAAAAATAAATGTATTGACTATTTTACACACAGTTTACTCTTGAACATTTCAAGTTTATTTCATATTTTTCAAAAATCATAATTTTATTTTTCAATATTTATTTAAGAAGTATTTTAGAACGTTTAGTATCAGTTATAAATAAGTGTATTACTATACTAAAAAGTATATAATAATATTCCGGGAAATATACTGAAATTAAAATTATATCTAATAACAATTTAATATTATCTAAATAACAATTCAGATGTTTTTTTTTTTAATTAGGTCAAATGACCGGCGATATAGTCTGGTACATAAACGACAAACTCATACCAGAAATCTTTGTAGAAAGGATGCAGACGTACACATTCATTGTCGAAGGAGGTAATTTAATTCAGTAATAATGCATACAATACACACGAATAATCATTGTTTGTATAAACTATTACAAATTTTCGCTTAACATTAATGAGATCGATTTAAACGTAAATACCTAACGAATGTAATTAACAATTCTGAAGGAAATGACCCTAATAATGGCGAACACTACCATCCGCTTTATATCACAGACAGCAGTGAAGGAGGATTTGGACAGAAACTTGACGCGGATCAGAGAAGACAGCGTGTTTTTGCCGGCATCGTCTACGACTCTGAAGGCCTTCCTTTTCCTACTACAGGTATTTTAAGCATTTATTTTATATTTAAATGTTATTATTCATATGAAAAAAGTTTGACGCTTGCAGATCGTATTCTATTCAGATACGAGATACCATCAAATGTACTTAATAGTATTTAAAATTGCTTCAACTCCTTATAAAAATGTATTTATATTATTATTAGGTATCTCCATATTTTAATTAAAAGAGAACGTCGCATCCGTATGTGCTGTCTCCGTCTTACATACGTACGACATAATAGATTTTCGTTCACCAGTTTCAATAGTGTGCTTTAAGTATTAACATTAGACTGAATATTGACCTATTATCAAAGTTTTTAGTAAGAACATTATCTGTGTTCTTTCGTTGGTCTTTCACGATATTTTAATTTTTTAAATTTATTTTTAAATTTTAGATTCTGAGCGGAGCGATGAATGTATTGATTTTACAATGTTGTGTGTGTTTTTTTTTTTTGTGTCTGTGTACACGAGAACGTGTCGAAATAATGCTTCAATTTCAAACTTTGGGGGTGGTTTCCTGTAGCAAAATAAATCTAGTTGGTACATTGGGGAGGTCATTTTTTGAATTTCCCAATAGTTTTCAAAAGCGCCGGGAAAAACCAAAAAGAAAATTAAGGAAAAACGGGAATTTTTACGCAAAACACAGCATTGAAGTTCAAATAATGACAAAAATTCGTTAAAAGAATGAATATTTGCAAAATATTTTGTAGGTATAATTCATAAAAATTTTTGTATAAGTAGCTAAGAGTTGAAAATTGAATACAAGATTTTTCATAAGTTTAGCTTACAATAATTATAAAATAACTTAAATTTTGACGTATTCAGGCCATTAAAACATAAACCACCTTTTTCAACAACCACTGAAAATTATTTCCTAGGCTGACAAATCATCTCCGTTCAGAATCGTTTTTCGTATACGATGATAATTATCATTGGATTCAAATTTAACCCTCCTATAATATAAAATAGTGATCCACACGGCACCTAATGTAAGCAGAGCGGTACCCACTTACCCACTTTTTTTTGTATGAAATTATTAAATATTTGAAAACACGTGCGAGTGCCATGTCCTCTTAATATAAAAATGCTTGAATGTAATTGCACTTTTACTATCATCATAATCACTTATTATTGTTAATTTATATTTTAAACTATAACTATTATTTACAAAGCAAATATCTAAAACCCATACATTATTATATAACCAGTACATTCTACTCAGAAACTAAAATGAAATTCGAGCCCTGAAATTGTTTATTATATAATTTTAAAAAAACCAGAAAAATCGCTCTGCTGTATAGTAGGTTTCAATATCAAGTAACTGAAATGGATATGTTAAAATTAAATTCAATGATTTATTATCACACATAAAAAAAATTTAAGAGAAGATCATAGGTCAGTCTCAGTTTTTAAAGATGACTCATAATTAATTATAAGAACTATTAATAATACAGTATTTACTACTTTGAACTTATTTTTTCCAAAAGTCGCATATTACCTATATGCTATATTATTAGCTATATAACAATACAATATTAATTGATTTATAATATTACAATTATATCATAAATTCATAACTATAACTAATTATTATAATAATTAAACAGAACGGAGTGGTGTGAACATTTTCGTGGTATAAAACCCTCCTCAGAATTACTCTGAAAATGTAATTGTAATTAATATTATGAAATAATAATATAGTACCTACTCAGAAGTAAATATTCCCGGAATATTTTAATTGTTATTCAAAAATAAATATCTATAGACTTAAAGTTTCACTAAATATTAGAAATTACTAAACATATTTAAATGTTCAAAATATTTAAGCTGTAAGACAAGTACCTACTTTTTCAACTTTTATTGTTATATCTAAGATGAAATTTTTATTTTTAAGTATAGAAATACTTGAAAATGTAATACAAGATTCCTTATGGTAATTTTTTAATAGCGTTTAAACTTTAAACAACTAACTTTAAACTTTAAATTTAATTATTTTTAGAAATTCGTCAAATAAATAATTAAGTTGTTCAAGTTATTAAGTTATTTTTTAAATATAAAATTCATACGATTTTGAATATTCATACCTTAAGTCTAAAAATTTAATACATTTTTTTTTTCTTAATCTTACAGTTATAAAAAAATTAAGCGTTATTCCACAAACACTTTTTTTATAAGCATAAAATTTAGATTTAATGATATTGAATTCCGTAAATAACAATTTTCCATAAAGCAGTTTTAATTGTTTTATTGTAACTTAAAAAGTATTAATTGTCGAAACCCAAAATATTTCATTAATTACTGAATTAGCATAGTATCTATACTCAATAAATTAAAATTAATTTTAAACTATTACTAATTTTATTTTTATCCATGTAGCAATTTTCACCATTTTTTGAGCAAGTATAGTTTTACGTTCTACTGTAGCAGTGTGTCGCGTAAGAATATTCAGAAGAATCGATCATCGTCAAGCCATGGCGTATTTTCTCGATGTAGTACGCACTACGCACAGTATATTGTATTACAAAACAATTATCTACATTTCCCTATTTCATTTTATTTATAAATGATACGATTTTTTAACGTGTAAAAAAGCTTTAAAATGTAATACAAAATCCCTTAATTTTTTGATTGGAATTAAAAAAAAAAAAAAAAAGTTTGTAAGGTGGTCACCACTCTGCTGTACATTAGGTGCCGTATGGATCTTAATTATATATTATAGGAGTGTTAAATTTGAATCCAATGATAGGTATCATTGTATACGAAAAACGATTCTTTTTCGAGATCATTTGTCAGCTTAGGATATAATTTCCAGTGGTTAGTGAAAAAGGTGGTTTATGTTTTAAAAATTAAGTTATTTTATAATTAATGTAAGCTAAACTTATGAAAAACCTTGTATTAAATTTTCAACTCTTAGCTACTTATACAAACATTTTTATGAATTATACCTACAAAATAATTTGCAAATATTCATGATTTTGACGAATTTTTGTCAATATTTGATCTTCAAATTCTAATAAAAAAAAAAATGTGATTATGTATTTTTATAATTTTTAATAACAATAAGAATAACTTATGAGTAACTTTATATTAAATTTTCAAGTATTTTGATTGGGCCAAAAAAAAATTTATCGACACTTCGAAAAAAATTTTTCACAAAAATTGAAAATTTCAGTTGTCTATAAATAGCTCAAAAAAAGTCAAAATATTTTGAAAAGTAAATCATGTAAAGAAAATGCCAATTTAAATAACTGGTGAAATTGTCAAGTATCTATGACTTATACTTTTTGAGTAATAACAATATTCAAAATTGTTCGAGGATAAATCGTTATCGTTACGCTATTTCGTAAAAATTTAAAATTCAAACGCACTTAAAATTTTTCAAAAAATGACCAACTCATTGCACCAACTAGATTCATTTTTTTATCGGAAACCACTCCCAAAGTTTGAAATTGAAGCATTATTTTAACACGTTCTCGTGTACACAGTCACAAAAAAAAAAAAACACACAACATTGTAAAATCAATACATTCATCGCTCCGCTCAGAATCCAAAATAGGTATATAAATTTTTTATGAGCGTTAGAAATTTAAATTTTTAGGTATGAGATTGTTGATTTTTTTTATTTTGAAAATATTGGCATTCAAACGTCTGTATAATTTTTTTCATAAATATTTTTTAAGAGCTATTGGGTGATTAATAATTATTATACAATGATTTGTTAGTCATTATGGTTTACCATTTTTATTCTGTTACACTAATATAATAAGACATTGTATTATAAATAATTATTTCACTAACATCTAATCACTCTTACCTACTTTTTGAGAACAATATTCTACAACTTAATAAATTACTAAGATAATTTTAGAAAATAATAAAACGTCCATATTTAAAATTTAAATACCCAATTTTGTCAAAATTAAAACTTAAATTTAAATATCTATAAAAATTATACATGTGTCAATCTTTTGATACTCTTAAAACATCGTATGACAAATTTATGAAGACATTTGTATTTATATTTGTATTTAATTTTCAACCTTTAGAGTTTAAATATTAATATTAAAACCTTATGAATTTTTAACTAGGTACCTACTAAATTATTTTGTAAATTTGTATGAATATGTTGTGTGTTTTTATATTTTAGCCGGTCGATATTGTGAGTTTAAATTCAAGTCTTACGATCGTTCGTCAGAAATGGAAACCTTTGATGCCTTTTTTGACTCTTTGAAATTATCATGTGAAAATGGTAATGCGGGATTACTGAATTGGACGGTCGCTGAAGAAACACCGGATCTGGTCTACTATCAGGTGAAATTATCATTTATTGTTTTTAGTATAGTTATTAAATTTAATTTCAAATAATATGGTTTTGGAAAAATGGCAAACCGTGTTTGGAATTTTGAATACATGAATATAACAATCTGTGTACAATGTAATATTATTATCCATGATTGACAGTCTAAAGAATAAACAACGCTTAAATAATTTATACATAATCATAGATTTCTAAAGATTTCCAATGATTGCAAGAGAGTTAAAATGATTACCAGAAATTAGTTCCAATTTACACAGTTCCAATTAAACTTTAAACTTACTTATGACAGAATTGTTATAATATTGTAGGTATTTTTAATATTTCAATGAACATCGTTTCTAATATTAACACATTATGTAAAACATGAAGAAAATTGATTATACATTAATAAAAGATGGTCAGACGGAAACTAAAAATGTAATTAATTTTTCAATTATATAATTAATTGTATTATTATTAATCATATACTTTGGCCTAAGTCATAAAGTCCTAATTAAATAGGTACTGAAGTCTGAAACGAATAATATTAAAAATTAAATATTTCTAATGATTGCTACTTGCTAGATATTTCCAAAAATAACATAATATCTGTTCACTGATTTCAAAAAGTCAACTCTCAACTTATTCATCTACAACAACCACATAACATTATAATTTATAGTTATTTAGTTGTTTCAATATTTCAATAGGAATAAAACATATCAATCTAATTATTAACACATTTTAAAAATGTATACATAATTACTTTATACAGTAAATCCAACAGAAATAAACCTAAAAAATAATTCTCAAAAATAGATTATAGGAATTATGGTATAAGTAAAATAAAATACAAACATATTCTAAAAATGTCTAATAATCTATAATGCAAATCATTATCTATTAATTTATCAACCTAACATTATGTTTTATAACTAATTAAATAATAATATAATTTGTAACACTATAGTTGATTGTTACCAGTAATAAATCAATATCCTACTTTATACTTAAAGTATTATTTTGTATATTATATCGTGTTACACTGTTAGGTACCTATGCTAGAACTATTCTAAAAATAATCACTCTTATTGAAAATAAAATTGAATACAATTTATCATGATTTAATTAGTTTATATTTTATACCAATATAACGAATACAATTAGTGCATATTGTTTTATAAAAAACTAATGTCAATAAAAGTACAAGATAAAATGTTTAAAATTATATAATATTTTGTTTAGAGTTTATTAATGTTATGTACTTCATGCTGTCGTTGTAGTATTGTAATGTAGGCAACATTTAAAACAAATAATAATACAACATAATTTTGTCGTCTCAACGCAAAAACACGTTTAAACCACTAAAATGTTTGGTCATAATAAATAGCGTGATTTACCTGTTCATAAAAAAAAAAAACAAAAAAAAACATTGAAGGTTTTAAACGTTTAAAGTTTAAATATGATCAACATAATATTTCGGCGTCAAATTTCCGGTGCCAATTATACTTAACGCCTTACTCTGTACTCAATTCCCACTGCAGCATCCGCCTCTGACTATATATAATTTTATAAATTATAATATTATTATTATTACTTATAAACCAAAAAGTATAAAAGCGCGGTGACGGTCAAACAACATCGACCACGATAAAGACGTACGGGCCGTGACCCGCGCAGCACTTGTATTTTAATAATAATAAGCCCACATTTCACGCGCAGTGAATATTTTTACTATTTTTTTTTTTTTTATTTTGCAGAGCTATTCACAGCCGAACGTGGGATGGAAAATCCACGTGGTCGACCCCGGTTACAAGTGGAAAGACGACAAGGACGCCGCGACCAGCCAGCACAACGGTCTGCCGTTGACGTGCGCGATATTGATCACCGTTGTTGCCGTCCAGCGGATTTTCACGATTAGTTTACTGTGATGCGTCCGATCCGGTAAACAATACGGACCGTCGGTGGCGACGGCGGCTTGATCACAACAACAACAAAGACCCTCTAATTATTAATATTTTAATATTTATTATATTAATATGATGACTTCGATGACAGAGTCTCGACGTTCGCCGCCGCCGCCACACGACCATCTCCGAACGCCGGCCACGTAAACGTCATGTTTGTTCACCGCGATGATGATGATAATAATAATAATAATATAACTTACCAGCCGTATGAAAATACTCATATACGCCACGTCTACTTGAGAAGTTTTTACGACTTTTTTCTCCGTCTCTATTTTTGGGCACATCGCCGCAGTCGATCGCTGTATGGGCTCTGTGGTGATGCATTTCCACATTTTTTTGTCCGATTCAACGGGACGCAAAAAAAAATATATATATATTATTAATTATTATTGTCGCATGTACGTTTTGAACTAAAAATCAAACGTTTTCGTGTCCGGCGTTCGGATTATAAGCCGTCGTTTCGACGAATGTTTAATTGATATTTCGTTTCAACTATACTTAAATGGCTAATATAATAACACAGGACAACACATCCAATGCACGCGTTCTACCGACCGCTGTCGCATACCTATATTATTATATTGTGTGCGTTTTGTTTTTACGCCCGTGACTTGTGAGTTGGAATGCCACCGTCGTCCGAAATTCAAATGCACTTTCGCCCATCCCGAGTCTGACTTTGATATATCTGATCGAAGACAGTATAATGCATTATAGGTACCTTTAATACAGTGACAACAAAGACGAAACCGTTGAAAAGAGTAAACGCGTGAATTAATTCAATTTTCAACCCTTTAAAATAAAACTTCTAAAAAATGTAAGATTATGATACCTACTTTAAAATATTACATCAATAATACTATAGTTCAACAATACGATTATTTCGCTATTCAGTTATATTATAAATTGTAATTGTTATAATAATATTCTAAGTTATAATATACTATTATGTATTATTATTATTATAACCACGGTTTGGTACAATTTCGATCAAAAATAATTATCAATTTGCTTGTGGATTGACGATCTGTAATGCTACAATAATATAGCAAAATCACTTTTATTAAATTAGCAGATACACAGAATGTCTGAATGTTTCACACTATAGTCTTATCGAATTTGACAAGTAAGCTACGACGGTTACGGTTGAACAAAATCCGATAACAGAGTTACAACAAACAAAAATACGTTTACGTAATCCCATTCAATTCGAGTGGTATTAAATAGTTTTAATGTGTATTATTGTTGTTATTGCTGTCGACTGTCACTATACAGCAATAATATTATTACAATATCGATACCCAACTCTTTTATAATAAATTCTTTAAATCATCATCAAATCATAAATATTATTATTATTATAATAAACCAAACCAAAGACACAGACGCGACGGCGGCGTTCAACTCACACGCTAAACGTAAAACAAAAAAAAACGCAATTTACCCAACATTAAGAATATCAAGCAAAACCAAACATATCATTTGTATAAATCATTTATGCACATAGTAAACTAATAATTGAGTGGATTTTTGCTGTAGACGCTAAGGCATGTATTTTATTATTTAAAACTATTACGCACGTTTAACGGTAGATTGTTGTAAGTAGAATAATTGTTTAGTATATAATTGTAAACATAGTACGGTTAAGTCATAAATCCAATATTGTGTATAAAGCTGCATCGCTGACAATTATTTTCACACAAAAAGAGATCCCCTCGTCGTCGTCCTCGCATAATAATAGACAATAATATTATAGATGGAATTGTAGTTATATTTCCGAGATTTCTCACTTCATTCGCACAACAAAATAATAATGGTGGTCAAAAAAACAACGAGAAGAGTTTCGCGAGTATACTTACTGTAGTTCGACTTCTTTCTTATAACAAAATTCAAAACAAATAATTAAATAAATTCAAATTAAATCATAACCACGGCATCTATGTTAACATAATATTACAAATAGACGATAATATCGGATGTCTTATTGTACGATTTTTGTCGATGTTCGTGTTAAATATTTAAATCACGTTATTAACTCTTAATTAAATAGCTAGTTCAATAATTATTCCAATAAACAATGAAAATAAATAAATATTATTCAATCCCCAACCGTTTATATATTTTTCTTCAAATATGGCACAAAATGGTTGCGCACATTAAGAGTAATAGTGACAGTTAATTCTTCAACTCTTTTTTTTCAAAATATAACATTATTGGACTTGTTGTCATAAAAAATTTGCATGTTATAAAACCAGTAAACGATGAAAAAGGAGAAATATAGTTTCGTAAACTTGGAAAGATTTTTAAACATCGTCAAAACCAATTCCGAAGTCGTAAAACGCACAGCATAAAATTGAAATCGGATTCGCACACCTTTAAAGTTTAAAAATATTAAAATTACACAGATAAAATCGATTACGAATAATTATAATAATTATTAACGACTTAATAAATTTGATTGTTGTCGATTTAGCATTCGTCATAAATTATTTCAACTACATGCGCGCACACTATTTAGTATTTATAATAGGTATATAGGTAATCTATAATAATAATTAACAATTATACTTTAATGGTTATGATTCACGAGTACCGGTGTACTAATCGGTCCAACCAAATCTTTAAACATTATTGCTCAAAATATTTTATGATATCGAATAATATTATACTGTTTATGAGAGAAGCCGATTCTTGAGTGAAGTATTTGATAACGCCCAAGTCGTTGTTGTGATTATTATTTAATATTTTTTTTAAATCATCCGATATCTTTGAGCATTCCATACTATAATATAAATATATAATTATATTGTAATCGAAACGTTTAAACATAAAACCAACAAACCGAATGTTGATACAAAATGACAATAATATTTTTTAGATTTTAGTCGATTAAATTTTAAGGAATCTTTAACTATAAATAATAGGTAATTATTGACAATAAAATATGTTCTAAGTGGTTATTACGTTTAAAATATTATGTTAATCGTTTTTGTATAATTTTTTAAAAAACTATTTAAGTAATTTATATCTATTGAATTGGATGCTGTATATGCATTATGCAAACAATGATAAATTAATATAAAATATATTATAATATAATAGTATGTACTACATTTCTCTCGTCAAGTTGTAAAAACTTAATAAGTTTTATTTTTTTTATTTAATTTCTTCTCTACAAAATAGATACTTAAAGTAATTCGTTTACTTACTATATGGGTGCATCAGTGGCATCATCAATATTTTTGCTAGTTGCTATAATTTAATAATACAACTACCTTCAATTATGATACTAATGTTTTAAAGTTATTACATATAGGTGTTATACGAAACTATGAAATGGTTATTTTCTGATAAATTATATTTTTCTATCGAATATAATGTAACAAATTTAAATTAAATACAGTCATAAATAATAATTCTAATTAATACATCTATTTAGAAAACACTTTATTCATGTTATATAGTTTATACACAAAAGTTGTTTTCCTTGTATTTGAAATAAAGGTATAAAAACTATTAACTAATAATTGTACTCAATAAGAAAAATAAATCGTAAATTACCAAAATAATAAAAAAAAAAAGATCTCATGGCTCTGGGCTCACACACAAGAATAGTTAGTTAGTTTTCTAAATTACTGTTCACCACCTAGTTTTTAGACTACAATGTTATAAATAATTCAGTCTAAAAGATAAAAAAACTATTTTATTTTATTTTAGTAAAATACTTAATAAATACAATTATTGTTTGTGATTATGTGTGGTGTAGTAACGTAGTAATATTTATCATTTATCCATTTCAAGTTTCGTACTAAATCCATAAATTATTAATAATTTGTTTTATTGTTTTATTTACACTTCATATAGAACTATATTTTGTTTCTGACGAGAGCGTGTTAAAAGTTTAATCAATTAAATTATATATTATGTGTTTTATGTTTTAAATATAATATTATATTGTATTTTAAGTATTACTACATATTATATTTAAGAAAAGTTATCTATAAGCAGTCAAAAATATTTAAATGGAACCGGGAAACATACCTAACGTAAATGTGTTTACTATATCATTTTTAGGAACCTAGGTATTTATTTTTATAAAATACTTTAGTATTAGCAATCAACTATCACCTACGTTTAGTGGCGAATAAAACAGTTTTAATTAAATATCGAAACAAAATACAAAACAATAATAGGTATATTACATTTTTAACATGTTAGTTAAAGTCCGAATAGTCGTTTTCATTAAACACACACATAAACCGGATATAATAAAATAAATCGATTTCCCGTGTACCTATATTA
The DNA here is from genome assembly GCA_009835225.1 of Aphis craccivora. Lineage (NCBI taxonomy): Eukaryota > Metazoa > Arthropoda > Insecta > Hemiptera > Aphididae > Aphis > Aphis craccivora. The sequence continues at coordinate 26,526 of VUJU01001695.1, forward strand.
ATGTATAATAATATATATTATGTACTCAAGTATTTCATGTAATATTTTATAAGAATATGAAACAAATCTGTGTTTTTGGTGACAATAATTATCACATTATAAACATTTTTTTTTAAAAAATAATTAATATAATTGTTATTCTTTAGTATTAAGGACCACAAGTCAAATTTGAATTTTATGTAAACCTCGACAATAACTATCTTAGACGATAAATTTATTATAATAATTTAGGTTAACCTTTAATATAATTAAGTATTTATCGCTTGAAAGATTTTTTTTATTTAAAAAAAAAATCTATCATCATATGATTAATTACATTTAGGCTTTATAAGTATTTATAAGAAACAGAAGATAGAGAGACTTGGGGTGTTGTAAAAACAAACATTTTTTTTTTACATTTTTCAATTAAAATGTGTAAAACAAATATGTTACAGATACGGTAAATTGAATGACGGAGATGTAATATAATATATATTTATATTAATATAATTATATATCATCTAAATAGATTTGTGACACCTATTTGTCTCTCTCTCTTTTAAAAAAAAAAATTAAATAAGTAACTAAAAAAATTTTTGCTGTGTAAACTAATTTAGATTTTATAAATGTAATAATGTTACCTTTACATACACACTTGACAATAATAATAGTGTAATTTGTATATTTATTGAAAGTAGCTAATTTTTTTTTTTTTTTTGACAATTTTTTTGAAAATATAATAAACTTATATATTATTATGATACTAGTATACCTACCTCTACAAATGTATTCCAAATATAAAACAATATCCATAATTTACTAGTATGTTATAAATAAAACTAGGTAGTTGAAATAGAAGATATAAATATTTTCTTTATTATATACCTACATTTATTTTTTGTTTTATTATGTTATCGAGCAGTTATTATGATTATATTATGAAAATGTATCTATTAAATAGCAATTTAATTTTTTTTTTACAAAATCAAATATGTTTAAAACTTTAAAAAATATCTACAATGTAAATCGTATGACTGGATTTTCAAAATAATTAAAATACATTATACTTCTTCTATTTATTTAATAAAAAAAATACCAAGTATATTATGTACTTTATATTATTTTCTTTGTATTTATTATACTACTCAGTTATTGATACGAGGGTAGTATAATAACATAATATTATTGTATTATCTGAGTAATAAAATTATCACATTAAGCAGTTTACAGGAAAACTGAAAATAAATAGTGAAGCCTTGACATTTTTAAAACTATAATAATGTAGATACCTATAGTACAGTGAAAGATAATAGGTAGGTAGCCAAAAGTATAAGATGCACAGTTTTACAGTTTTACAATTTTACATATATATTTGTTTTAATAACGAAATAAATCTGAATAACACCCAATAGTTAATAATAAATGGTCAAAGTAGTTTATGTAAGATATATATTAATATAAGATATCTTAACTTGATTAATAATGATAAAAAACAAACGTAATGATAACTTTTCAGATTTCATAAAATCATAGTTGTTTAAATTAAATTTGTTGTTTTTTTTTTTAATACTATGGCTTTGAAATTCAAATCTAATAATTTAACATCGAATATTAGTTATAGTGTCACTTTTACTCCCATTACTAAAACCACAATAATTTGTATTAGTTTCTTGCATAGCTACATGGAATATTTTCTACGTACAAAAATAGTTGAATGATTGAATCTTGGAAACTTGGTTACCGCATCTCAACCACGAAACAGGTATCCATAACCTATATAATCACATACAGTGGCGTAGGTACAAGGTACCTACTAATATGAACCATTGAACCATATACAGACATTAAACATTATCTATGAACAGTATAAACTTAACTATTCGAATAGAATTATTTATCATGTAAGTATAATATTAATCATTTTAGCAGAGATTGTTATCTATTCTTTAGAAAGTAACACTATAGTTACTTAAGAAAATATAAATGTAACATTTTTAATGAAATATAATTTTAACATTTTCCCCATCCATTGATAGATAATAATATATTGAGCAAATAAATTATTATCTATCAATGGATGGGAAAAATGTTAAAAGTATATTACATTAAAAATGTTACATTTATATTTTCTTAAGTAACTATAATGTTACTCTCTAAAGAATAGATAACAATCTCTGCTAAAATTTGTTTCCGTTTTTTTTATATATTATGATAAAACATTACAAAAGATTAGTTATTACACTGTATTATACTTTTGTAGTTTTGTACCATTATAATTAATTGGTCAATACGTCCTATTGTTCATGTGCCAAACGTAATTTTGGTGACTATTATTTAATACTTACTACTGCGATTTATTGTATATTTAGGAACTCAATAGTTTAGGAACAGATGTATCAATATTTAATTTACAATTAGGCACAAATAGATGGTACAGAGAGGACATATTATACTATAATAGAGAGTAGAAACAGCGTATAGTTAATGAACACTTGTCTCAGTTCGGCGTTATAGCTATATATATCTAATAGTATTGTAGGTACCTATTATTATTTTCAAACGACTGATATGAATTTCAGTGTATAGTGTATTATGCAATTTTTCGAGTGCATTTTAAATTACTGAAAAAATAACTCTTTATAAAGTATATAGAAATCCGTAGTACCTATATTTTTATAACATTATACATTTCAAATTATTAACCATTCAGAGATTCAAGTCTTTCCTAAAAGGAAACAGGAACATAATATATTATTATCTATATCATTGTGAAAACGTTAGTTTTCTTATCTTTATATTAAAATCTAAAAAATATATAACTCTAATATGGGTAGTTGTAGCCAGTAGGTATGTTATTGTAAACAATTGTATAAATACATTAATAATATACATGTATTTATTATAATATATAATATATATAAGTTAATTTGTATTTAAAATGAAACAATAACAAGTGTTTTGTGAAACTTTGATATTATAGTATGTTTAATAACTATTGAATAATACTAAAAATATTAAAATCTATGATAGAAATAATACTCGTAGTTATTAGTAGTTATTATTTCATTGCTAGTTATTATTGCAATACGAGACAAAACGTTTTTATAAATTAACTTGTGAGAACAATAAAAGTAGATATTCCAGTACACATGTTTACACTAGTGGCTTCATATTATTTTATTATGTGTCTTAAGTAGTAATGTAATTACTACTTTAGACAAATAGTACGTAAATTACGTGTAATAAAATACGTTTATAAATTTATAACACCAATAAAACGACTATATTATGATAGTTATAACCTGCCCAACCTATATAATATGTTGTGTATAATATTTATTCCATCAATTATGAATTAATATTACTCGTAAACGTGTAATTACTATATTAAATTACATTCGAAGGTATAGAGGTGACCTGCTGCAATCAGTCTGTTAGATATTTTAATATGAATTATTACATATTCATATTTATAAATAAATATAACTTTACAAAATATGGTTGAAATTTGAAACACATTTTTTAATAATTATAACATTTTATAATACATTGTAAAATCTATCTATTATTTTTGTACAAAGATACACAGAAACAGTCTTAGTTATTGCTACAAATTCCTGGCGATCCACGCATGTATAGGTAGAAATAAACTGGTGTCGATAAGTGTGTATTTATGTGAGTATTATTATTTTTTGGGGGGGAAGGAAGAGACTATTGGAGTGGTGCAGTAACAACAACGGCTGTCTGCATGGACGTGTAATACATATTATTGTATTACACTGTTTACTGTTATATATCTATAGTTAGGTACCTTTATTGAATAGTTGAAAGGTAAAAACGAACGTTATTGTTGTGTAAGGTTGTATGGTACTGTACTCTGTGCTTACAATAAAAACATAAAATATGTAATGATTTTAAAATAAAAATATTTTAAAATATAAATATAATAATATGACGGCTACGATAATTTGTTCATATACGACGTTATGGTAGATACCTCCACACTTTCGTCTAGAAAAATATATCATATGAAGTAATGGGTACATTAGATGGTAGGTATATTAAGCGCAATGTATGGTGTTAACGTTTTAATGTGAAACTATCCAACCAGTGGCGTATTTACTGGAGTCCAGGGGTACTGGATCCCCCACCCTCACGGAGGAAAAAAACCTATACATATTCCTGTAGTATAGTTAAGTAATAAGTATAAAAATTGCTATTCTGTGTATTCTGACGACAGTTTCCGAGTTACTGTTAAGTATAATGTGTGATAAAAGCAATAGGTACATATATAGCGTATATAGTTATCAATTTATCATAGTGTATATTAAATATAATATGTATAAACTGTAGACCCACCCCTTCCTCAGAAAAATTTGAAAATACAGAACTGGATCCAACGACGAGCCTCGAACACATGCCGTCGTCATTAAATCCACTACGTGCGATATTCGGTTTGAGAACAAGTTGTTTAGTTGTCTAAAACGAAAGTGAACTAAAAAAAAAAAAATGTATATATATAAATTATATATACGATTTGAATAGTGGGTGACGCGTAGGTACAAAAAATACATACACAATATGATATATTATTACCAGCTATGTATGAGTGTATAGGTACTCACATTTAAATTATTAAAATATTCAACCCGATACCCAAAGGTCATAGTCGTAAAACCCAATGGACAGAAGTGAAAAATATCAACCCTTATAAATATATCACCGCAGAAAATATTTCGAAAATCATTCAAATTTCAATTCGTCAATATATAATAAACTACGGACTAAGATGTAATGTACAAGAGTGAGCGCATTGTCAGCCGCAGGGGCGGCTCCAGAGACTTGGTTGGGGGGAGCCATTTTTTTGTCATGATTCATCGATATATATATAAATATATTATACACGTAAACCGTCCGTCGATAATACCTATTTAACGTGTTACAATGTTATGGCCAATAACTATTGACCAATAGGTAATAATGGTTTTTTTCTATAGTTCACAAGGAAAAAYATTCAAATATATCAAATGAAATATATATTAAGGAATTAAACATTTTTGAAAGCCTGGGAGGGGGCCATGGCCCCAGTGCCCCCCCCCCCCTTGGAGCCKMGCCTGCCTCAAGGTTTAACAGATATACTTATTGTACGGAGCCACATAATTTAAACTGGAATCTAGCTCGTAGGTTTTACATATTTTTTACTCCCTTCTCAGTCGGCAGTCACCACTTATACACGGTACATCTATCACGAACCCTAAAATTCCTCGCATTCCCGTTACACGCCCTTCTTGTCGTTTTCAGTCCATTGTATCTATAGTTTATATAATAATATGATCTATACTTTAAATTACGTGTGAAAACCAAAACGCAGTTGTAAATTAATATCGTAAAAATTCGACCCAGTTTACAGTGCAGTTTACTTTTGTAAACGTAACTATAAAGATAACACATGACTTTTATTTTTCAAGCATAACGAAATACTAACACTCTTTTTTTAATACTTGGACTCTTTTTTTAATTTTTATAACTAGTCAAAAGTAATTAATCAAATTGGTTGCGTCTGAAACGTTTAATTACACACGACGTTCGTAAACTCATAATAATTTGCTTACTTGTAAGAACACAATAACAACGACATTACCTATTTCGATATACCTACCTTACAATATTTATTATTATTATTATTATTATTGTTTATCGCATTGGTGTGACCTGCCGTACGGCAGTATAATATAACGCTGTGGCAATGTTGGCGACGGCCGACGACCGTGGAGGTGGTGGCCTTCAGTAATGACTCGTTATCAGAGTCGCGCGTCGTGGTGGTGTGGTAGGTGGTACTTGTGCGCACACGTTATCGCTGTAGGTATGTGCCACATGCGGTTGTGAACGGTCGTGAACAATGCTTGTTGTTCATCTCGGTCGTCCGGTGAATGCGGTTCGCGTTGTATTTACTAAATAAAAAATATCACTTACCTAAGTATAATTATATACGTTCGTTGTTTCGGTGCTGTTTGTTCGATTTTCGATTGTGTATACAGATTTTCACAAGACTAATAATCCGCCAGGTATACGATTGCCTGGCCGTACGTTTTCTCCGACCGAATATGAGAGTCCGAAGATGATTCGATGACGTCAGAATTTTCCGTTGGTGACCGTCAACTACACAGGATTTATAAGCCCGGACGCCACCACAAACAGGTAATTTAGGTTTTTTACCGGAATCAGTATAAAAATTTCAGATCGGAACTACTGATATATTACAATAAATTCATTGAATTTATTTTAATAATTATCGATGCGCAAAACACGTTTGTACCTATACGTAAATTTATTTTAAGATGTTATTTTCTGGTACCTAACCAGTTGGATGTGTTAGCTACATTAATTGCATCCCAATGATAATTATGAACAAAGATCCAATTCGCATTACAACCCTGCTTTTTGTTGTTGTTTTAATATCCAAGTTTCGGCCAATTACGAATAATAATCCATGTAAATTAATAACTATGAGGCTTTTCATTCAAAGTTCAACGGCATGTTTTACAGCTCCCATCCAGATATATTTCTATTCATCGATGTTTTGAAAAATTCAAAAATATACATTCAGAATTCAGATACCTACTTCTAAAGAGTATAATATAATGCACATTAAAACATTTATTATAAATACGCTCCTCTGACACAATTAAAAGAAAACTAAATTTAAATATTTGAAATTTTAAAAAAATGCATATATTTTTATCAGCAATGACATAATATTATACCGTAATACGACATAATAATAATAAGTAAATAACACAATTAAATAAAAATAAAACAATATTTTTATTAAGCCCTAAGTCTGTGTAACCATGAGAAGGAATCTAAAATATTTAATTATATAATATTTTTAATCAGTAGGTGTTCAATAAAAATAAACCAATACATTTCGTATTCGCAAAATATTAGTTTAACTCCAAAAATATTTGGGCTGCATTTCGGAAGACATTTTTTATTATATTTTCATAAGTTTGTTATAATATTTTGGGTATCTACTATTTACCTACCTGTTCTTGTTTAGCACCTTTACTCACACACCACATTGCGTTTTTTTTTTTGTGCTTTTTTCGAGCAGAATTTCTACTTTTTATTGACAAATTACGCAGATTAAGTTGAAATATTGAGGAAAAAAAATCTTTTTATATCTTTATCTTTATACATTGTTTAACATTTGTATTATTAAAGTTTGGAAAGGGAGACTAAATAGTGCGTTGGAATCGAATTAAACTTTTGAAATGGAATCCACCATGACTATTTGTAAAATACCTACTAAAATTGTAAAACGGACAACGGTAATGCGTTTATTATAGCTAGGTATATAATTATAACGATAAATTCAAAAATTAAGACATGCCCCTTGGGTTTGAAATAATTTTATCAAGCGTTAATAAACCATAGGTATTGACGTATTGTTGTTATCGATTAGTTTTAAAACCACTTAATATATAACCATAAGACACGGGTCGATACGACATATAAATCTTCCCACATTGATGACTTCTATCTTGTTACCTGTACTACAGCTGAGCGGTATCAGTCTATCGATTCTCACATGGTAAATAATAATAAGTAGTTACCATTATAGTTTTATTCGTTATCGCCAACAGACCATCATCGGGATGAATACCCTTTTTATACTATCGATACTATCAATAACAAACTATGCCTGTTTATGACAAAGTAAGTACTAATACTTCTATATCCACTTTGGAGTTTGGTTTAACATTTTTAAGCGCCGACCTTCACAAATCTTTTGACAATACTAGGTACTAAGTATTTTAAACCCCAAATTTTGAAATACTAATATTTAATTTTTTTATTTTACAAAACCACTTTAGTAAGACATGTCTCATTGTTGTGTTAGTTTATTCCTTGGTACAAGCAAATTTTAATAATATATTTTACCAAATATATTAGAAAATGGTTTTAAAAATAACCTTTATTAGTGGTTGTATATATAACACATTTTTATAAATCTCTACATACCTGTTATAAAATTCGAAATGTATTTTCACACCAATATGTAATAATATCATGGATATCTTGAATTGATATACATTTTCATTATAATTTTCTTACTTTTTAGTTTGGACCAAAGTCCTTAGAACCTAAGGTCTTGTTATTAAATATAGGTACATTTGGAAAATTATATTCATTATACAGTTTATACGTATGAAGTATAAAGTAGTAAATACCTAATAAGTAAACTTTGGTTTTTTAGAACTACTTTTTTATTCTGTAAAGTCAAACCATTTGGGTCGTGATAGATTTTTCGTAGAAAATTTGGGTCATGTTTCTAAAAAAATAAATAAGCTTTAGATGTTAATGTCTCAAAAAATGCATTTGCCCACTCGATTTTTCCGTTTGTTTTGTTAGTGTACCTTCCCCAACCTACAACCTCATAACATATCTTCACTATAACTTTATTTTCAACAATACGAAAATAATTTAATTATCCATTAGCCATTATTCATTATCGAGAGTGTATTATTTGTTTAATCTATACGATAACGATAGATAGGTGTACTATAATGTTATTTACCTAATACACTGACTAACGTACATCATGTAAGGATAACGGGGTCGTATTTTTATTATCGGATACAGTAACCGTGTGTCTGGATAAACGCATTAAAACTGCCGCTTTGAAGAATGTGATTGCTTTAAACGTTATTAATCGAGATATCGTGTACGATGTAGTACGTATAGTTTGCGTGACCGTTTATAGGTGCGCTAAAATGTTACTGTGCAATATCACTCCAGTCTAAACTCAATGTTCTCTATCCACAACGAAAAAAAGAACAAAAGGATTTGTGCAGAGACAAAGGAGCCAATAATCTGCTTCAGACGAGGTGGTGGTAAATGTACTAACTACTAATGTACCTACTATATTATGTAAATAGTGGTGAGCATATGCGACAATAGTATTTTTTTACTTGGTATTCATGCACAAAGGTTTTTTTTTTATATAATAACGTATCAACGTATGACTATATGTTGAATGCTGCAGCTGGCGATATTTGAATTGTGTATGAATTTAAAATCCTTATCGCGTAAAACAATATTTTCTTCGCCACTACATAATATTATGACGTCAAAAATGCGTAAAAGTATCATGCACTTATCATTGTCACAGTAGTTTTTTTAATTCCGTTCTGACATACATATTATATCATGTATTAGTTATCGAACAACCGTCCGGTTTACGCAGTCCTGATGTATTTCCCATTAATTATGCTTTAAATGAACTGATTTTTTTTTTTTATATACCTATATTATAATATAATGCATTTTTATAGATATACAGTGATATATCGGTGTTTTTAAAATTTTAATTCAATAATACATTGAAAAAACTATCATACATTTTTTTTGGAAATATATAAAATTAAAAATAGGGATAAAAAAAATAAAATATCTAAAATATGTATTATTATAAAATTACCATATATTAATTTTATAAGAACTATTTAAATTATATAAAAATAACTTCTAAGCAACAAACACCGTCCTAGATCCTAATATGTTATCTGTGAATATGTTACGTTAGCAGTTCAGCACATCATCCACTATTCATGCATTTTTGTATGTTTTTTTTTACCTCGTTCTGGAAAGCGAATGTTAAGATTACTCATACAGAAGTGAGAGGTGTCTTTGTTATAAATGTGTGTGTATAGGAAATTAAATGTTATGTAATATACTATTCTCTCGTTCTGAAAATATTAATAATTATTATGATAGACAATGCAATTTTAGGATCGAGTCTTAGGATGCAATAAATTTCATTTTGTATTGGAAGTGATGAAGTTTTACTGCCAACTTTTACGGTTACGGTAGAGTTAATTATATGGTTACAGTTTGCTGCTCTCTCCCCTACGAACACTCAATACTCTTACGTTGATTTTCGGACATTGCTCTCTCTCTCTCTCTCTAGAGGATATAATTATTAATATAATATTGTAATATACTATTACTATACACTTAATTTGATCTTTTTTACATATATATATAATATATACTTACTTGTCGATAATGTGAATATGACGTGATACACTTATACAGTTATATCTAATAACTGAAATATTATAGAATGTGTCAAAACCTAAAATGACTAAACGGACGAGTGACACGTACGTCCGCCTTCCGGAATTCCCCGCGTTGTTGACCTAATAATAATGTAGTAGTTAATCAATCATGTATTATATTTTAACCTTATATTTAATATTATAGGGCATAGGCTATATTATAGTATCTAATATGTACCCATAATAAACATACGTTCACCTTTCTAACCGGCAAAGTACCGGTTAGATAAAAATACAATGACAAGATTTCACGTAAATTCAGCTTATTTTCTTTTCTTACCTGTAATCACCAAATGGTATACATGGAAACTCCACCAGTGTTAACATTTATACTAGAATACCTAAAAATTCTATTTATTTTTTTTTTTATGTATATTATTATTATTATTTTTTTTTTTTAGTATTTAATATTTAAAATTAGACGATTATTATTAAAACAATTATGATTTTTTTCATGGTGGAGTTACTTCTGAAAATAGGTGCTATGTTTACGTGAACTTACATTCATCCCTTTCTTGGTCTGTATATAGTACTATATACAATCTTGAATCTACACAGGTTTATGATATTCATTGTATTTGTCTATTACCATTCGTTTTTTCAATAATATTGAATATTGTACAAACTTTTTTTTTGCTTTTCAAATATTTATTATTCAATCTATAATATATATATATATATTTTATAATAACTATAAATCATGTATAGGGGTGGTAATGGCTGTAGTCTTGAGGAAAGAATCTGTCTAGTGATAGAATTTCGTAGTAGTGACCAATGGTGTTTAGTTATTTAAGAGCTAGGTCTTGATACTATTTAATATGTTTCAAACATCTTCTGAGATTACCTGCTAGGATGTTAGGAACAGATAAATTTGAAATTAGGGAATTGCGAATTGCGATAGTTAAATATATTAGAGTTGAATCGCTTAATAATATATATAAATTTATTGAAATAAAATATAGATTAAAACAACTTATTCAATAACTTATTAGATTAATGTTATACAATAACATTTTTTAATATAATATAATATTATATGATATATAACTTATTCAATATTTAATATAGACCATTTTTCGATAATATTTTTTGCATATTTAGGTTTTTTGATTATTGTTTTTTTTAAGTCTAAATCTAAAGAATTATAAAATTTTGGACCAAGATAATCCACAAATTGTTGACCAAAGGAAGTAAACATTACCTTCTGTTTACCTGTTTGTATATTGATACTTTGTTATTGATATAAATATATCAAAAGATCTAGTTATAATTATCTACCGAAATAATGTAAGTAGGTATATGCAATTCAAATTATTAGAATTCTATAGCATTATGAAACACGAGTGGGTACCTACTTGTATCAAAAGAAATAAAAACAATTTCAATTAATATAAAAAAAAATCCATTAGGTATGTTGGTAGAAAGTTTTAATATCTGCTGAGGGAGTAGAGGTAGCTACTTATATTTAATATAGAACTGTAGTATCAGGAATCACAATTTATAAAAATTGTCAATCGTTTTGTTACGACTTGTGCTTCTACGCATCGGTGCGATGCTGACCCAAGTTCATTAATGCAACGATATAGTACCCGATGGCCAATGGCTGATATTTCCGTAAATTTTTAGCATAATCTAGTATTGTTGTATTTATTAACATGCAGTTAGGTTAGTAGATATATGTATGTATTTAAATTATAACTGTGTTATGAGTTATGACTCACTATCGCTATACACACGCATCTAAAGAATACAAAATCAGACGAAATATTAGGTACCTATTATCTATATGCTTAATAACAATTATATCAGTTGCCAATTTTCACGAACTTGATTAAAAAAAACCGACAAACCGCATTTTTAGTGACTCACGCGCTCGAATGACTCATAATACGATCAGGGCAGTGTTTAGCATACCTAATGATCATAATAAACATATAACAATAATATTGAAATAACACCTCGTGTCTGGACCAAAACGGTTCGTGTTTGGTGATGATGATCGTCGTCGGATTTCGGCTTTCTTGTCGTTTATCTATATCTATATACATATTATTACACCGATATGGCGGTGGAACTGGTTTCTTTTACTATTCAGTCGCAGAGAACGTTTATTTACATTTAAATTTTTTCAAAATAAAAAACCCCACGGCTACATCATCCAGAAGTGCAAAAAGGAGATTATTTTAAATTGTTTTATTCGATTTTTTTTTTAAATTATACACATTTTATTAAACGTAATGACGTATTTTAACCATTACTCTAGTGTATAGGAAAATAATATGTTTTATATATGCTACTGTTATAAATATACCAACGACTTTGTGACCCCGAAGCGTAATACAATAAGGAAAATATTTAAATATCCATATTAAGTTCCGTATTTATTGGTATATTATTAAACTATATTGCGAGTTTGACATGGACGTTCCGCTATTTTATTTTATAGGTAAAATATACTGGACTTTCTACGCCATATGTAGCTAAACATAATATTTTTATGACGTAGGTATTATAGCTAGACGTGTATTAAAAATGTCGACCCCTGCAGCGGCCACATATTGGCTTTACTATATTATATAGTTACACGATATCGAATGATCTCAGCAAAAACAATGTGATAAGTCAATTTTAAATGATGATTAAATTTTAAAATATCAAGTTATGATTAATTATATTTATCATATTTTGAGTATTTTTTTTTTAGTAATAATGCATTTTTTAAGTATACCTATAATACCTCGTATAATACCTACTTTCTTAAAAATAAATCACGAATTTAATTTAGTGCAATATTCCAATATTACCCACCAATGGTAGAGTATACTTATAGTTTGTCTATATTATGGCATATTTTTTTTTCAAAGACGAATTTAATTGAGATTAATATGAAATGTTCAAATATTATCCGGAAGTGATTTATGTGTAGGTACATCTATAAGGTGGTTTAAGACAAAAAAATCATGTTATATTGCATACGAATCTGCAATGAAGTGAGACATTTTATGTCTCACAAAAAAGGAACTACGATCTATCACAGACTTATCGTTACACTTTTCGATTCATAATTTATATTAGAACATTATTATATTGTTATATGAGATAATTTCCCGTTACCAGGGGTAACCAGGTAACCAGGGTAACCGTAACATAACGTCATAACAACACTTTTCGATTCTGTATGCCAAGGCAGATAATTTCCCGTTACCAGGGGTAATCAGGCAACCAGGGTAACCGTAACATAACACATCACTTTTAGATTCTGGGTGCAAGGCAGAGCGTGACGCTTTTTAGGTAACGCTTTTCGAATCTATGTACCAAAGAAAAGACATAAAATGTCAAAAACACTAAAAAATGTCAGCAGACTCTTCACATAAGTGCATTTTTTATGATGGTTCTGTGTGCATATTTATTATGATTTATGGAAGTCAATTGTAATAATGATTAAGTTAAAATGGGTGAATGGTATATGCATTTTTATAATTGTATTAGTATTTATTGTATGGTTTATATATTTTATGCACGTGCCATATTCATTCGATTCAAAGCTCGATTCAAAGTTATAACCTTTTTTTTTCTTTTTTTCCATTTTTATTCAATATTGCAAACTAAATTATTCAAAGTTTATGTATAATTATTTTACATAACCTCCGTGAATTGTGTAATATGTAAAAACCGTTTAATTACAAAGAGCGTATGATATTGTATATATTATACTTCACAGGGAATAAAAATCAATTATTGTGACAATAATAATAAGGGCTGTCTCGTAAAAGTTAATACAAATTCTAGGAAATAGGAACCATTTTATTGTTTTATAATACAATTGATATAATTTTGTATATTATAATATTATATTTCATTATATTATCATTATTTTGAATCAATTCAATAAGTGCAATCGTAAACATTAACTCGAGTAATGAATTTCATTTTCATTTTTCGCTTCCAACAAAATTAGAGTTTTAATCTTAAGCTTTTCGAATTTATGTTTTTATAGGTTAGGTCTTACTTATAGGGTTTATTATTATAATATACAATATTATATTATAAGTATAGTTATTAAATCCAGGTTTTTGGGCGTATATCGCACTCATTGTATACCTACGTATACGGTAAAAATATAATAGGTGCCTATTTAAAAAAAAAAAAAAAAAACAGTTCTTGCTAATAGAATTGCGTCATAAAAGTCTATTGTCATCTAAATTTTACTGTCCTGTTAATCCTAAATGCATTCCATGTATATAATGACGGAGTTTCTATAATAAATGATATGCGAAAATATGCTGATTTATGAGAATAAATATTTATAATACTATACGGTAAGTTACTCAAAGACGATATAGCGTCTAAATCTATAGATGCATGTGATTATAAACTTTAATAATGTGAATAATGATATGAGTACAATGAGTGCATAATATATTACAGTATTAAACAGACATGCGCAAAGTGCAAATTTTGCATTTTTGAGTTTAAGATTTTTCAAGTTTTAAGTGTTTTTTTTTATCTTTAATATGTTAGCTAGATATAATATTATAGTTTGTATAAAAGTTCATTTCTAAGTTACTAATGAAATTATTTTACTTAATATGTTTTTTAATTGTTAATTTGTTTACTATTTTGTTTTCTGATACCATCCATTTGTATGATAGGTATCGTAATTTATATACTGAGTTGTGTTGTATTCATAAAAAGCATAGTAAATATTTTGTTTTGTGTTGTTATGTAAACAAATAAAAAGTACTTGTTTAAAAATCATTGGTTTATTCAATTGACTGATAGGTATAATATAAGATAAAACAATTAAAACGAGATGGTCCATATTATATTTTATAGTACTTTATGTGTGTTTAATTAAAATTAATTTCCGCGAAAACAAGTTATAATCGATGCTTTTCATAATTAACCTTTCAATTCCAAAGAGTATGTGTTATATATGTGTTATATTTTGCACATACTACAGTTATAGTTAGTCATGAACTCATGACTACCGATTTAGAGCATCAACTAGGGTCTTGAAACTTACAAAAAGTTTTGTATCAGCAAAAAGTATACGAATGAATTATTACTATATGTTAGTGGTTTAGAATTTATCATCTCCGATACAATTAATTTTTATGTAGGTAGGTATGCCATTTTGATTTTAACACAACAATATTAAGTATGCAAATGTATGTGGGTAAACGATTTATAATCATAATGTATATTGTAATATAATAATGATCTTACGTGCGTGTAATTAATGCTTAATAACTAATTTAACTGAACGATCGTATTTCGAATACCGATTTGTTTTGTAGTTGGTTTTAATAATCTTTGTACGTTATACATTTTATAAAACACCGTAATGACTAATGAGCCTAACGTTTGTGAGTCATTTTTAATGTAATATAACTATAATGAATACGGCTGTATTAGTGTTAGGTAAATAAATACATTATCGATATATTCATAATATAGTATATTACAATTTGTATAGTGAATATAATATATTTTTAATGTAATTTATATCCAAAATATCAGTATTTATAAATTATTTTTTTTTTTTAAATATTTTTAAATACCTACATTCATAATTTTCATACAATTTGGTGTATAACTTTAAATGTAAGAACTAAAATATTTATTACCAATCGGTATAAAGCCAAACACTATGAGGTTATTTATTAAACGTTTTTCAGAGGATCGTTGTCTATTTATCTATTCTTATTTATTTTGTCAAATATGCTTTTAAAAAATTAATCAACTTTATAACATTAAATATTAACAGACAAAAATCATGTAAATGCGAGTATTGAAAAAAAACTTTAAAACACCCGTTTGGTAGTTTATAATAAATGTTTTAATCTGTTGACGCATTAAGTGCGATACGAATAGCATATTGTATGATATAATTAACACTGTATATCTGTATATAGAATAATACTCAGAATAATATACATTTTAAATATAATATAATATACACAATTATTTTCAATTTTCGTTTTATTCTTTAATTGAATGGGATGTATTAAATACAGTAACAATTTCACTTTCTATATAATATTCATAGAATCTGTAGAAAACATAATATGAAACTATATATTTTAGCTACAGGCTAGTTTAGGTGAATTTGTGCATCCAATTGGTATCTCCTTTAACACTAATTTATACATAATAACCTTAGTGGCTTAGTGAAACAGGCAGTACGGATTAACGGGTCAGGTGATAGGATCGCTGGTAATATTGTGGAGTGGTGAAGTGAACGTTGTTTTTAGAAACGACTATTTCTTGATTTTTTTTTTTAAGATTTAGGGGTGGGTGGGTGCTGAATAGTGACGCTAACATTTTCACGTATAGTTTTGTGTTAAGAGGCTAATAAAGGTAGGAGAGTGCACATTAAGAGTCATTTTTATTATTCATAGTTTTTCTTTTAAAAAAATAGAAATAGCGAACATTTTATACTTCTCAACGACGTTTATACTTAGAATTCATTATTTTTACATACCCAGTGTGTAATGTTATTGTATTTATGTTTGGAAAATATAAGTAAAACCTTGTTTTAATAGTCACCGCGCGATATGAATATATATACATATTATTATTGTGCATTTATGTGAATTTGTATTATTTAAATATCTAAATGCATATTGTCATATAAATTCTATTACATGTATAGGTACTATATCATAAATATTTACTTTTTTATGTTGAATTAAGATCAACACTAAAACGATATATGCAATAATTAACAGCACAAATTAAAACTATTTCTTTATTATTTTTATAAAAGAACAAAATTATTAACAATATTTAAACTAACGGCGCTAATAAATTTTAACTTATAAGTACCTAAAGTACCTATGTAATGGATATCCAAAAAGTCAGTTTGTTTATTTCGTTAAAACAAATAGTATCTAAACTTGTTATTAGCGTACGGCGTGAAGTAGTCGTCATCCTAAGCAGGTTTCCCGGTTGTACCTTTCTCATATTTATATCCCCGTTCGTTTGGCCGACTTTTTTTCTACAAACATTGTGGTGATATTTAAATTGTGGTTTAATGTTGTGTCGTTCTTTGTTTAATATTTTGTTAGGAAGGGAGTGTTGCGAAAAAAAATATAGAATGTGTCGGTAAATATAGTTTAAATAACAATACTACTTTTAAATATTTTTCCACGATAAAGACTTGTAAGGGCATACTAATAAATAACAATTATACCTATTAATAATATTTAGAAATTAAAACATCCTTATTGTGAGTGTCACGCATAACATGAATTGAACTTTAATAAACTTGACTACAATTTTTTGGCTAGCGTAAACTATATAACAATATAATTTATGTAGTTCTGGCTTTTGGGTTTTTGTATAGTTTATTTACGAGCTGGTTCCTGATATTATTTATTAGGTAGGTATAGTATAGTAAATGAAATATTTTTATTTTTAAGAAATGTTTAGAGTTAGATTTATTTCAAAGAATTCGATCTCGTTGTCTACCAAAAATATTTATTTTTTTTTCAATTTAATTTAATTTATAGAACTTTGTAAATAAGTATTACAAATGTATAATAAATAATTTTCAAAAAAGTCGTAATATTACCATTATTGAAATTATAAATTTGTACTTAAAATGTTATTTTTACTTAATATAAAATGTATCGTTTATTTTAAAATAATATAAGCCATGTACGTATTAATTAATATTTTTATGTTTCGTTAATTTTTTATTATTATTAATTAATTAATTTTGTTTTTTAAGTGTGATTTCAATTAATTTTTTCTATACTTTTTTACTTTTAAATTTCAATAGAATTAATTAGTTGAATTTTCTACCAGAAACTAACCAAGAAATATGTAAGCACCCTGGGCATTCCCGACTCGTTTTCGATTATTTATAGACTTTATTTTTTAAAGTTCAAAGATAAAAAAATATAAAATGTCCCTTTAATCGTTATAGAACAGAGGTTCCCAAAATGTTGGTCGCGACCCAAAATTGGGTCGCGATTATATTTTTGGTGGGTCGCGCTATATTTTTTTATTAAAAATAAATATATATATTTTTTGTTGTAAGCAACTAATTCACTAAAAAAAATGTCATTGATTAATATTGTGGGTCGCCAAATTTTAAAAAATTTCCAAAATGGGTCGTACAATAAAAAGTTTGGGAACCTCTGTTATAGAACATTAGTTATTTACATTTTTTATAATTTATAATTTTATATACTTCTATAGGCTACAGATATATAAATTTTATGTATAATATATTAATATTATATATATATAGAATTAATATAGAATAAACATTAAACACGTTAACCTCATGGGTCCTATATAGTATATTATATGACTATGCATATTGCATATACGCTTGAATGTATGAAAAAGAGTCGCTCGACCATTTTACTTTACATTATACAATTTTATTTTGTACTTTGTATTAATCTATACTATACCCATTAGCATTATTTGTATATTATATGTTAAAAAACAATGTGTGCATGATTTACGTGTGCCGATAACGATCAAGCATATATGAAGTATTTATCTCTGATGTACTGCACTAGTATTATTCTATACATAGCATCTGAATTCTGAAGCTTGACCTTATAAGAAGATAAAATTCAAATTTTTCTTGAATATTTTTTAATAGTTATTTCCATTTTTATTAATGCAAATTTGACTGTAAGGTAAAACTGTAGGTAAGATAAGTCAAGGTTTGGCTCCTAATAGGGGTGTGTGTAAAAATACTATCAGATTGCTAATATAGATGATAGTATATTCTTAAGTATATTATATATGTATAGCATTGTATATCAGTTTAATAGTAATTACTAATTAGGTAATAACGACGAATATCCCCGAGTATAATATCATTATATTGTGTTTTCATATTATGATACACGTCATATTCTAGATACATATTAAAAGTGTATTGTTGTGGCTGATAAGGTATGCAATTTTGGTACCCCGAACGTAGATATAATATTCAGTTTCAACCACTTTTGGAAATCATTAGACAAATATTAGGAAATCATTTTTAAATATCAAGTAATCTTTGGAAATATCTGGAAATTATTAGAAATATTTAGTTATTAATCTAATTAATTTTAGTTATTTCACTTTACTATTTTAAAGATAAGTCTAAAGTAGGTATAATTAATAATAATAACATGAATTTAAATTAGTTCATTATCTATTATAAATTTCCTTATTTTCCATAATATATGAATTTTAGTATTTCAATATACTATATATAGACTATGGTGTAATTACTAATTATGTTTCTTGTAATAACTAGATTAGTACAGGTACTAGATTTATTAACTGAATATTAAAACAATATTGGCATAAGTTAAGTTTATATTCTGAGTAAAATAAAAATAATAATAAGCATTCATTTTATATATTTAAGAGGACGCCATACCCCCATACCCACATGTGTTGTCTCTGTCCTACACACGTGTAATATATTTAAAAACTGTTATGCGCGGGACAACTATACTCCCTCGATATTTATATCAAAATTACCAAAATTATAAATCCCATTGGGAAGAACTTTACCTGTGTCGTAGCGTTTTAGTTTTTTTGATAGCATGAATACAATTAAAGTTATCGGTTTGAGAACTTTAGGGTTTTTTCATCTAATTATTAAAAATTATTGGTTACCACTATCAAAAAAATTAAAACGCTTAAAACAGGTAAAGTTCTTCTCAATGCAAGTAACAGTTTTTAACCATGTTACGCGTGTATAAGACAGAGACAACACATGCAGGTATGGCGTCCTCTTAACTCAAGTAGATAGTAATTTCTATCTACACAATAAAATTATATTATGGTATATTAATAACTGTTTATAATTAATTATCTAGTCAAACTCTCAAAAAGATGAGATAGATTTTCAGTAATTATTAGGTACCTAAAATCCAAAAATCTACATTAAAAAAAACTAGAAATTCTCTTCATAATTGTATTATATTTCTACGTCAACTAATCTAGAAAAAAGTGTAATAATGCAGAAATGATTAATAGATTTTAGATGATAAATAGCGTAGATTATTTTACTACCTATTCACTTTAATAGTCAGAATTTTACTATATCGAGGTTATTAAAGAGGCTAGTGAGATTTGCTTGGATTATTCTCAAGCGAACCATTAACTTCAACAGTATCTACATTCAAATAAATAAATAAATAAATAATTTTAACGAAAAGACTTTTCAGGGAATTTCCGGTTGTCTTTGAAAATCTGAAATCAGGTGTACCTACAAATTATTCAATAGTGGGTTACTTGAAAAAAAATTTTTAAATACCTAATCGTATTCCTAATAATGTTTAAATGATAATATAGTTAATTTTTCTATGCATGAAAACTTAGGCAAGGGGCTTCTTAGTAAATTGTTAATATAATTACTGTTTTTGAAACATATTAATTATTATTATAAAGAGCACTTCTCTATAAACATTATTATCTTCTCGAATTGAAGATAGTCTTTATAATACAGACTATAGAAGATGATTTTACAGGAATGGTCACTTTTATACTGTTCAGATATTTATATAATCGGTGTGAGAAATCAGATTTTCTTCCGATCGTGGGAGTTCATTACAACGGCGACATACGTATTTATTGTGTACGCGGGATAAAAGAGCGTAAACGGCTAAAGCGGAAGTGTCGTGGGTTGGGAGGCAGGAAATGATAGGATCCGCCGTTCTCGAAATAGACGTCGAAAAATATCCTCTGAGCAATAACGGAACTCCTCACGTGCGGGCTGTGTGGTCGAGTTATTGCTCACTGCGCGTGCTCGCTCACATATTGTCATCGTAATAAACTAACAACTGCAGTCGGCAAACGCGTACTCACTATTATAGTATTGTACTAATATAGCTTTCGTCCCCTATCCGCGTATACACACGCTTAAAATTGATGCAGCGTGGGGACAGAAACGGATTGAGACGAAATGTTCCATAACATATTGTGATACAAACAAACTTTTTGTACTACCTTAACTTCGATCATATTTTATTTAGTCTTCACCTTATTACTTTTAGTTTATAACATTTGTGTAGTTTCTAAGTCAGTTTCTCTACGATTTCGACAAAAATCTTAAAGAAAAATTCAATACACTTTTCAATAACTTATACTAAAATCGTGTTTTCATATTCTGGAAATGCAATCTTTGATAAAATGTAGGTAGGTGCAATGTTATAATCAATTTATAAAAATTGGGAGACCTACAAATATAATTGGGTTAATCTATGGCGTAATATGTGTCAGTTGACTCACAGTAGTTAGTATTTCTAAATGTTATATGTTTTAATCATAAGTTCAATCTGACAATCTATAACAACAAAAACAAATTAATAATTTACCTTAAAAATTATACTAGACTGAAAATAAAAATTACCTGGCTATAATATTGATAAAATTTTCTTACAATAAAAAAAAAATAATACCTTAATACTTATTAAAAGTATTCTTTATTTTTATGACACTAAATTTAATAAAATAAGATTATAATGCAGTATTATATACTTATGTTATTACGAGTATTATATAATATTATTGCATATGTATATGTTTGTATGATAATACATTTTTGTTAAAATTTCTCCATTGTTCGTTTTCAATGAAAAATTCTTCATGATTGTATTCTTTAATGGGTGCTTCACGATTTCTGGTTTGAATAATATAATTCGACATAATAAATAATGTAGATAGTTATAGATACATAACTACACTCAATTATACGTTTAAGAAAAAAATATAAAATATAAATATAAATATCTGAATTGCATTAAATCTCAGAGAAAAGCGTTTTATTTAAATAATAACAATAATTTATGTGTCAAAATGGTTTGCGTCAATTCTATGATAATTAGGATAAAACGACATTCACAAAGTACTGAACACATATTGTTATTAGAATTATATCGCAAAAAAAAACATAGCCGTAATTATACTGTATATAGTAGTGTATATATACAAATTTATTACTCACGTAATAAATTATTTTTATTTTCTCGTTCTGAATCTGCATCAAGAGTCAATAACAGTGTTAAGTCGGTTCGAACGTCTCTCGCCGTCATTTATACATATTATATTATTTGTGTTCTACTTATGTAATCCCGATCATATTTCAAAAATATTTCCACGGTCAAGTACAACCCGGCTCCAAAACGGTCATGACCTAAATCAATCGTTTCTGGGAACGTTTTTCTTTATTCCAAGCCCGTGACGACGATAGGCGAACGATACCGGCGGCGGTGTGTCCTTCTATTGCCCGTAATTGGTATTCATCTCCTACGTATTTATAATTAAATCACTTGCCCGTTCATGTGTATTACGCGCGCACGCACTACACTTATATGACTTTCTTTACTATTGACAAAAGTGGTACCAAAAATTTGCCATAAAATATATAGTTCGGACTGACAATAATAACTGTCGTCTCAACACCGAAACACAAGCATACATATTATGGTTTTAGCAGGATAATGTTATATTCTAATACGTCGCAGTCGTCCTTAGTAATTACCTATATATTCCAACAATCACTATTTCCTAATAGAGTATTATGGTGTATGACGTATATATATGTTTGCCCTTTTGTCGTTTAGTTACACGTGGTGGCAGCGGAGTATTAATTCGAACGAGCTAGAGTGCGCATTATTATTCACAAGGGTAAAACGATTTGTTTTTTAACCATTTAGAGTGACAGAAGACATTAAAAAAATATCGTGTGTCTGCGTGATGTTACATCAAGGTCAGCGTGGCGGTATACATTTATGCGGGGGAAAAATAAAACGTAATGGTATTAAATTTGTAACAAAGACAATGAAAAATAACCGCCGTTAAAATATTTGACTCTTGCAGCCACTGCCGTAGGAGAGTAACATTCCATTCGTTCGTGGTTAAATAATAATATTTGAACGATATATTCAATCGCTTTTGCAGTCCGCAAAATTCGCTTCACTTCATATATCGACCAGTTGGCGGTTTTATAGGTATATTAAATTTGGCCATATTTTTAAACCTGTAGGTACTAAAAATAAGGGACAAACTTGTTTGGAATTTAAAGAAAAACAAACAAAATAGTTTCCAACTCGTTTAAGACTCGTATTTTAAATGTTTGCAGTATACTGATTCACACTGACGCTTTATGTTTTACAACTTCTATATACAGGGTGATTGATTAAGCGTAAAACACTCATTATCTCTCGCGGAGTGGAGTGGTACGGGGTTACCCCGCAGAATGTTTGTCCACTACTCAGCTTGTCTAAATTTTAAATGCGTATAACTCATAAACTACTCGCCCTAAATTCGAGTTTTATGTCTCGAAATACTCAGAAAATTATTCTACTTTGGAATATGAAATTAAAAATCTATGTTGTCATTCAAAAAAGTAAAAAACTTAAAAAATTATAAGGATAAAAAATATTTAAAAATATAATTTTTTTATAAAAACGTTGCTTTTTAACAATTTGAAACTATGTAAGAAAAATATTTTCAAAAATATGAATACTTTTTGAGATAATGAGTGTTTTACGCATAATCAATCACCCTGTATACGACTACAATGTTTGCTGTGCATAACAGTTAAAATTACAAACATGTATTACAATAATTAGAAACTTAACCCATCCGAAACATTTTATCATCTTTCGTTCAAGTATTTTACACAGTGGCTTAAATTCATGAATTTCCTATACTCGCCATGAATGACAGGGATGATCTTTATAGTAATTATACTTTACATATTATACTATATAGAGTTTATACTTTATAGTATAAACTATTGTTATAATATTGGATTATTAACAGCTTCATTTAAGGGGGTTGGAGCATAGCATGTTTTAAGGAGTAATATTTAGGCAGTTATTATTACATGAATTTTTGAACGGTGTCATTGTGTGAGTGGTTAATGAACATTAG